>CM076578.1:439818965-440013919 GCA_034641835.2 Pinus albicaulis
AAAAACTTTACCTATTCGTTCTTTTGTCGTCAAAGTACATTGAAGTCGCCACTGTCTGCAACTAACACAACATCACTCTGTCGCCACTATCTGCAACCACCACAACGTCACTCCTGTTAGATGTGCTGTCACCAACCCATTCCAAACCATACGACCAACCATTTAATCCGCTGCCATTGCCATATGAACCACAGCTGCCAGTCACAGACAAGAGCATTGGGCCATTTCCGCTCCACTGTGCACGCTCACGAGATCGTCATTCCTGGAACATAACAACACTGCGCAAAGCCAATATCCCCAAAGGGAAATAACCAGTAATACACAGAAATATGCCAGACGGATATATAAAACAAAATGCCGTAACCAGATCATGGAACAAGTACACATAGAATGCCAGAACACTAAGCCATTTTATTAATCTGAGAATACATATATAGGGGTACAAGATAATCAGAATGAGTGCACCTATCCTTGCCCTAGGCAAGTGGAGACCCTCTCAGAACAAATAATGGCTGCAATAGGGACAGCGTCCTAGCTGGCTGAAGAAACTGCTATGGAAAACTGCTGCTGCAATGCACTGGGACTATGAGCTGAAAACTGGAAAGGTAGCTGATCTCAATCCTCCAGACAACCCCAGAAAATGTGAAGCTGATTCTCCACCACCGAAGATCCACCAATCAAACCCTCACCAGTGAAAACGATGTCTCTGCCAGTGACAGCGCAAAAGCCAAATGAAACGCTGGCAAGAAGGGGTGAATCCAACCACAAATCCTCCAGATGAGATGACCAAACTCCTCAGGGCTGGAAACACTGAAAAACGCTGCCAAAACCCCACACAATAACCCTGCTCATCAGATTTGCGTCCTCCCTAGCTGGATCTGCGTCCTCCCTATCCAGATCTGCGTCCTCTCTCTCTAGATCTGCGTCCTCCCTAGCTGGATCTGCTGGATCTGCGTCCTCCCTATCCAGATCTGAGTCCTTTCTCATCTTCTCGGATCTGTCCCTTCGCCATTCACGCAGAAGAATTTCAAGAAAGGGGCATTCCTCACCAAATCTCCACCGTAAAACTAATGCAAATCACCACCGAAATCGAAGGAAAGAAACCTTGTCGAGCAGCACTAAGTCCCCTCGCGGTGAGCTGGGTGAGATCTCCGCACGGAGACACTCGGTTGCACTAAACAGTGCTGCAGACCGACTAAACAACCGGCGTGCTGAAGTAGACAGAAGTCTAGCTCTCAATATCAATATCAAATCAATAATGCCAAATGAGGTGAGAACCCCACCTTTTATAGTGCTAAACTCCCTCCAAAACCTTGACTGCGTCCTTCACTCTCCTTGGCCTGCGCAGTTAACCTTGGGTCAGCGTGAGGCCTCCCCTCCTACTCATGTGGACCCCCAAGGCCCCCTCTTTAAGTTATAACGTCAATCAACTAGGAAAAAACACTTTATTTTATAAAGTGAGGTGACCCCTCTTATTTCTCACTTTATTTATTATTTCTAGCTAAAGCGGCAAAATTAAACAAAAATGAAATATTCCAATTAGCAAAGCTAATTGGGAATATTACAGTCTCCCCCGGCAAAACGTTGCTTGTCCTCAAGCAACTGAAGTGATGGATGCTGTAAGATCCTCTCATCCTCCCAAGTGGCATCCTCATCTGGCAAATTTTTCCATCTCACCAAGAACTCTCTGATCTTCCTGCTCCGCAGCTGTCTCTCCCTAGTGTCGATAATAGCCTCCGGCTGTAACACCAGATGCCCCTCATCATCTGTAGGCGGTAGCTCCTCGGTGACTGTCACATGCTGGCCCAGTGCCTTTTTCAGGCATGATACATGAAAGATGTTATGAATCCGGCTGCCTTGGGGCAGCTCTAACTCATACGCAACCTGCCCGATCCTGCGTATCACCCTGTATGGTCCATAAAAACGAGGCTTCAGTTTCTCCGCCCCCTTCTGCTTGAGCGAACACTGTCGGTATGGCTGTAGCCGTAGGTAGACCAGGTCCCCTACCTCAAAGTGTCTCTCCACCCGACCCTTATCAGCATACAACTTCTGCTGATTCTGCGCTGTGGCTATGTTGTCCTTGAGAGCTCGGAGAATGTCTTGGCTCTCTTGGATCCATAACTTGGCTCGCGGAGCCCTGCTAATACCAAACATCATGTCCACAAAAGATAAGGAATGATATCCATACAAAGCATAGAAAGGTGTCATACCGATGGACATATGGTGCGTTGTGTTGTAGCAGTACTCGCCCAAATGTAGCCATTTCAGCCATGCTCGCTGCTGCCCACTGACGTAGTTATGCAAGTAGCCCTCCAGCCACTTGTTAACTATCTCCATCTGCCCGTCCGTCTGGGGATGATAACTAGTGCTCGGTGTCAATTCGGTCCCCACTAGTCGGAAGAGCTCCTGCCAGAATCCGCCCATAAAGCGGCTGTCCCTGTCGCTGACAATGGTCTTGGGTAGACCATGCAATCTGAAAACCTCCCTGAAAAACAACTCCACCACCTATGTCGCCGTGTGATGTGCTGAAATGGCGAAAAAGTGAGCATACTTCGTCAGCCGGTCAACTACCACGAAGATGCAATCCTTGCCCTGCACTGTGGGCAACCCTGTGATGAAGTCCATCGATATGCTCTCCCACTTCCCCTTCGAAATGGGAAGAGGCTGCAACAACCCCGCAGGATGACTCATCTCTCCCTTGTTTCGCTGGCAAACCTCGCACTCCCTGACATGCTGGAGTACGTCCTCCTTGAGGCCCTTCCATGCAAATCTCTCCCGGATGGCCCTGTATGTCTTGGTGAACCCCTGATGGCCCGCCAATGGTGAATCGTGTGAAGCCTGGAGTATCTTCTTCTTGAGCCGAGATCCCTCAATCAAGAAGATCCTGTCCCTGTAATAGATGACCTCATCGACCACCTTGTACCTGCTATCTGCTACCTGCCCATCCAGAACCTCGCATGCAAATCTATCTTTGGAGTACTCAACCAATAGTCGAGCCTTCCAGTCAGCGTCCAGGCTCATGAGTGATAACGTGGCCGGTCTACGAGAAAGGGCATCAGCTACCACGTTATTCTTCCCTTTGACATACTCTATGTCAAAGTCGTAGGCCTGGATCTTGCTGATCCACTTCTGTTGTCTCTCCTGCAACTGCTTTTGCTCCAGAAAGTACCTCAGGCTGTTATGATCTGTCCTCACCCTGAATCTGCCACCCACCAGGTACTGCCGGAATTTGGCCAATGCATGCATGATGGCCAGCATCTCCTTGTCGTATATGGGATATAGCCTCTCGTGTGGAAGGAGCTTCCAGCTCTCGAAAGCAATCAGATGACCGTCCTGCATCAAAACTGCACCAATCCCCTCTCCTGATGCATCGCACTCTCGGACAAAGGGCTGCGTAAAATCTGGCAACGCTAATACGGGACAACTGCTCATCACCTCCTTGAGCTTGTCAAAAGCTCGCTGTGCTGTGTCCGACCAACCGAACGCCCCCTTTCTTGTCAGATCTGTGAGGGGTGCCGCAAGCTGAGAGAAGCCCTTGACGAACTTCCTGTAGTAGGTGCAGATACCAATAAACCCCCGAAGCTCTGTCACATTCCGTGGCTCTGGCCAGTCCCTGATAGCCCTGATTTTCTCCTCGTGGACTCTCACCCCGTCCACTCCTATAATGTGTCCCAGATACAACATCTCCGTCAACCCAAACTCACACTTGGAGAGCTTGGCATAGAACTGCTGCTCCTCCAAAATGTGCAAGACTGTCTCAATATGCTGGAGATGCTCCTCCCAAGTCCTGCTGTATATAAGGATGTCATCAAAGAAAACTAGCACAAACTTTCTCAGATGATCCCTGAAAATGTGATTCATACAAGACTGGAAAGTAGCAGGTGCATTGGTCAACCCAAATGGCATGACCAGAAACTCAAAGTGCCCATAATGACACCTGAAAGCGGTCTTGGGAATGTCCTGTTCCCTCACGCGTATCTGATGGTATCCGGATCTCAAATCAATCTTTGAGAAGAACCGCGCTCCTCTCAACTCATCCATCAGCTCGTCGATCCTGGGAATGGGGTACCTGTTCTTCAGGGTCTTCTTGTTCAGAGCCCGGTAGTCAATGCACATGCGTAATGTGCCGTCCTTCTTCTTCACCAGCACTACTGAAGAAGCAAAAGGGCTAGTGCTAGGCCGAATGTGACCAAGGGCCAACAACTCATGAATGGCTCGCTCTATCTCATCCCGATAGGCCTTGGGATGCCTATATGGTGTGGTAATCACAGCCTGTATCCCCTGCTCAAGCTCGATCGTGTGCTCAAACCCCCGATCCGGTGGCTGTCCTGGCGGAATGTCCCCAAAAACTACTGCATATCTGTCGAGAATAGACTGTAGATCAGGGTGCACCGTCCGCCCTATATCCACTGCCTCTGAAGCCCGCAACTCTACTGCCCACTCTATATCTCCCTTGCGGAAAGTCGCCTCCATGCTGTGTGCCGATACTGTCTGGGGTGGATATGTGTTCTGCCCTCGTATCTTTTCATGCTTCCCCGTCTTGGGATCATCCCACTTCATCTCTAGGGCCTTCCAATCCGTCGTGACCTTCCCCAGAGTAATAAGCCACTGAACCCCCAATATCACGTTGGTGTCCGGGATGTCCACCACAAAGAAGTGATCGGTCAATGTATAGGTGCCCATCGTCACTGATAATTCTGGTACATATCGAGCACATGCCATGGTCTGATCTCCTGGTATCAAAACAAAAAACCCATCAAAGCCCTCCGTCGGTATGCCTCTTCGCTCAACCATCTGGGCATCAATGAAGTTGTGGGTGGCCCCACTATCGACTAAGACCGAAACCCGCTGTCCGCGCACTGTCCCCCGTACGCGCAAGGTCAAATACTTGGGGACTCCTCGCAATGCTGCTAGAGCTCCCCCAGTAGGTGCGAATGATGCCCCACCTGCATCGGGTGGTGGAGGTGGTAAGGTACTCTGCGCTGCATAACATCCTCCTGCCTCCTCATCATCCTCCTCATCCTCTTCTCCGCCGCTCTCGGAGAAGACCTCTATGAAATGTGCCTTCCCTGCCGCACATTTGTGTCCTGGTGCCCACGGCTCCTGGCAAGTGAAGCATAATCGCTTCCGCCTTAGCTCTCTCCTGGCCTCATCATCCATTTGCCCTCGTCCCGGATTCGCCTTGGGAGGCGGAGCCCTCGTGTCCTTACCCTTAGGCTGGAAAGCCTGTCTCTGGGGATAAGGTGGCCGAGTCCTGGGCAAGACATCCTGTAAGTCTCGAGTCCTACTGATAGCATCCTGTAGTGTAGCCGGTTTGTTCGACCGGACTAGGCCACGAAGTGGCTCTGTCAGCCCCTCCACAAACATATAAACCATCCGGCCTGCCGATAAGTCTGGTACCATCACCGAAACCCTCAAGAAATCTGAAATGTATGCCTCTGCACTCCCAGTCTGTTTGAGCTTGGTCAGCTCAACAAAATGCTGCTCCGGATCCCTCCTGTCAAAGCGCTCTACCACCCTTCTGGTAAACTCGGCATATGTCGTCACTGTGGAATGCCCGAGTGTCGCCATCCCATGAAACCACCAGTCCTGAGCCTCACCCTCTAAATGCAATGTAGCCACCTTAATGGCCTCCGTCTCCGACATCTGGTTAAGCTGGAAATGGATGTCCAGCTTCTCCACCCAGGACTTTGCCGAATTGTTTGATGAACCATCAAACGTAGGCAAATGGAATCTACTAGCCGCGCGGTGGTCATCACGGTGGTGTCCGTGCCCCCTGTGCTGGTGCTGATCACGGGGTTTGATGCCATACTGAATATGGAGATAGCGCTCGAAGGTGAGAGAATCCATGAATGCTTGTCCGAAAGCCTGATACTCTGCAAAAGCGGCCGCCCATCGAGCTGGACTCAACTCTCTCGGTGCTGTCGACCCCTCGTCCTCTACCAGGAAGGTAGGCATGGTAGGTCGCGTGGGTGCTGGATTATCCCTCTGTGCACCTCCCCGCACTCCTGTCCCTGTGTCCTCTGGCAAGAATGTGGGCATAGTGGATCGCGCGGGTGCCTGAGTCGTCACAATGGGGATAGCATCGTGCACTGGTACGTGGCGAGACATACTAGATCCCTCACCGATCTGAAGAACTCTAGGGAGTTCTTTCTGACTGATCTCCATGGCCACGAGTCTCTGTGACATCTCCTGCATGTGATGGAGGATCTCTCTAAACCTCACATCATCACCTGCCATTGGATTACGCTGTTCTGGGCCCTTCTCAGGCTGCTCTGCCTCTGAATCTGTCTCAGGTGGCTCCTGATCAGAATCACTTCCCCCGAAGGGAAACTTCCACCCACTCTCAGCTTCTCTGCGTTCCTTCTGATAGATGTAGGGGTTATCCCCGGGCGTCATAGACTGCTAGCACCACAGGCTGAGCCAGATCTATGCTCCGATACCACTGTAATATCCCCAAAGGGAAATAACCAGTAATACACAAAAATATGCCAGACAGATATATAAAACAGAATGCCGTAACCAGATCATGGAACAAGTACACATAGAATGCCAGAACACTAAGCCATTTTATTAATCTGAGAATACATATATAGGGGTACAAGATAATCAGAATGAGTGCACCTAGCCTTGCCCTAGGCAAGTGGAGACCCTCTCAGAACAAATAATGGCTGCAAATAGGGACAGCGTCCTATCTGGCTGAAGAAACTGCTATGGAAAAACTGCTGCTGCAATGCACTGGAACTATGAGCTGAAAACTGGAAAGGTAGCTGATCTCAATCCTCCAGACAAACCCCAGAAAATGTGAAGCTGATGCTCCACCTCCGAAGATCCACCAATCAAACCCTCACCAGTGAAAACGCTGTCTCTGCCAGTGACAGCGTAGAAGCCAAATGAAACGCTGGCAAGAAGGGGTGAATCCAACCACAAATCCTCCAGATGAGATAACCAAACTCCTCAGGGCTGGAAACACTGAAAAACGCTGCCAAAACCCCACACAATAACCCTGCTCATCAGATCTGCGTCCTCCCTAGCTGGATCTGCGTCCTCCCTATCTAGATCTGCGTCCTCTCTCTCTAGATCTGCGTCCTCCCTAGCTGGATCTGCTGGATCTGCGTCCTCCCTATCCCGATCTGAGTCCTTTCTACCTGGATCTGCTAGATCTGCGTCCTCCCTATCCAGATCTGCGTCCTCTCTGCCTGGATCTGCTGGATCTGCGTCCTCCCTATCCAGAGCTGCATCCTCCCTATCCAGATCTGCGTCCTATCTCTCTGGATCTGCGTCCTCTGCCCTAGCCTGCGCAGTCTCAAGAAAGGGGGTATCTCCTCTACCAAATCTCCACCAGAAACTACTGCAAATCACCACTGAAACTGAAGGAAAGAAACCTTGCTCGAGCAAGCACTCTAAGTCCCCCGGAGCCAAGGGTGAGATCTCCGACCGGAGACACTCAGTTTGCACTAAACAGTGCTGCAGACCGACTAAACAACCGGCGTGCTGAAGTAGACAGAAGTCTAGCTCTCAATATCAATATCAAATCAACAATGCCCAAAATGAGGTGAGAACCCCACCCTTTATAGTGCTAAACTCCCTCCAAAACCTTGACTGCGTCCTTCACTCTCCTTGGCCTGCGCAGTTAACCTTGGGTCAGCGTGAGGCCTCCCCTCATACTCATGTGGACCCCCAAGGCCCCCTCTTTAAGTTATAACGTCAATCAACTAGGAAAAACACTTTATTTTATAAAGTGAGGTGACCCCTCTTATTTCTCACTTTATTTATTATTTCTAGCTAAAGCGGCAAAATTAAACAAAAATGAAATATTCCAATTAGCAATGCTAATTTGGAATATTACAATAGAACATGATTGAACAACTCACTAAAGAGCTTTCTCAACCAAATAGCTTCACAACAGGCCGTACTCGCTGCAATGTATTCGGCCTCAGCGGTGCTCAAAGCCACCGAATTCTGCTTCCTGCTCATCCAAGATATCGAACCAGAACCCAAGGTGAAGCAACATCCAGATGTGCTCTTGCGATCCACCTCACTGCTAGCCCAATCGACATCAGTATATCCATGGAGTCTCAAACTCTCGGCAGTGTATCTCAGCCCATGGTTGATTGTGCGTGATGAGGTTCAACCATATGTTGACTCAAAGTGTTCACTGCAAAACATACGTCTAGACGGGAGTTCACTAAGAACATCAGGGCCCCTACGAGTTGTCAATACTCGGTAGGATTTTCTAGCACGGACCCAACAACGTTTCCACTCAACTTCTTAAAGTTGAGTTCCATCGGTGTCGACACAGACTTACAGTCCACCATACCAAATCTCTCCAGCAGCTTCACGACATATCTTCCTTGAGAAAGGAAAATCTCGCTTGGCCTCTACAAGACTTCCAAGCCTAGGAAGTAGTGCATCAGTCCTAGGTCTTTCATCTCAAACTTGGAAGCTAGCTCCCTCTTACAATGATGAATGAGAGGGTCAGCACCTGTCAGGGATAGATCGTCCACATAGAGAACCAAATTGAGAGGCCTTTCTCTATCAATCTTAAAATAAAGGTTCAGATCAACATTACTTCGAGTGAAGCCCAACATCATCAGGTAGCTATCTATCCTCTCGTACCAAGCCCTAGGGGCTTGCTTCAACCCATAGAGGGCTTTCTTCAACCTGCATACATGGGTGTCTCTATCTCATACTTAAAACCCCGGAGGTTGCTCCACATACACCTCTTCCTTTATAGATCCATGCAGAAAAGCGGTCTTCACATCCATCTGGTGTAGACTCCATCTTTGCGTAGCAGCAAGGGCAATAATAGATTGGATGGTGGTATAGGGGGCTTGTAATATTCCTAATTAGCGACAGCTAATTGGAATATTCGATTTTCTATAGTTTTGTCGTCTAAAGTTTGTAAATAAATAAAAAGTGAGTAGAGAGGGTCTAACTCACTTAAGTGAAATAAAACATCCTCCTAGTAGCACAATGTTATGACTTAAGGGGAGCCAAGGGGGGCCAAACACCACGTAGAGGAGGGGACCCACGTACACTCTAGAAGCTTCTGCGCAGATGAGGATGAGCACGTGGAGGAGAGAGAGGCTACGTTGGGGTTTTGGAGGGAAACCAACATTATAAAAGATGGAGAAGCCTCCTCATTTGATTCATTCTGGAGTTGATGATTTTGAGCTAGACGTTTGTCTTCTTGAGCACGCTGGCTGTTTAGCCTGTCTGCAGCACTGTTTAGTGCATTGAGTGTCTCCGGTCGGAGATCTCGCCCTTAGCCCCGGGGGACTTTGAGTGCCTGCTTGGGCAAGGTTAGTTTTTCAGTATTTTGTGAGTAGTTTTGTTGTTTGGGTTTGTTGCGGAGCTGGAGCTTATAGAGACTGCGCAGTCACTAGGAGAGAGGACGCAGTCCCTTTTTGGAGGTGCTCCGGATCGGGGTTTCTGCAGGAGATTCAGCCGAGATTTTGAGCAGAGGGTCAGACTTTGCCCACAGGAGGATTTTGGCGGAGTTTGAGGCGGTGTTTCAGCTATCTCCATTTAGCCTCTGCGCAGAGCCTTGGAGGCCAGCGTAATTCCCTGAGGAGGCATTTTTTGGTGATTTTCGAGGGTGGGCCATTTTTGATATGGTTTCTGGGTTTTGTCCGGGTTGGTGAGTAGAGGAGGTTTACAGATTTTCAGCTCATTCCGACTAAGGGATCAGCCCCTAGTCTTCAGTCCATTCCAACAGTAGCAGCTACACGGCAGTTTTCCAGCAGCTGGGACGCAGTTCGTAGAGCAACCATTTCCTGTATTTTCTGAGAGTGTTTCGTCACTTGCCTTGAGCAAGATTAGGTGCCATCACTCTGATCACCTATTGTACTTCATTATATTTCTCAAATTAATAAAATGGCTCAGCATTTCCTCTCTATGTTTTCTGGATGAGTTGCCGTAATTTCTTTCTCTGTTATTATATGTCTGCTGCACTGTTATTTATTTATATTTATGAGCATTCTAGTTCTATACCACTTGGTGTGTTTATCTTTCACTCTTAGACAGAGTCTGGAAAGGGCCAGGCAGCCTCCGGATCTCGTTCTCTCTCAGAGGCGGAATATCCGGTAAATGCCCTCCCAGTCCATCTCTGGTTGGAGTTTGCCGTGTTTTAGAGATATCCCCGAAACGGGATATTACAGGGCCCCAGGTGCAAATATATCATCATAATCTATGCCTTCTTTTTGAGAGAAGCCTCGGGCAACGAATCCTTCCTTGTACTTTTCAGCACTTCCATCAGATCCATGCTTGATCGTATGAAGCCATTTCGAGGTGACAACAGATTTGTCCTTCGGCCTTGTGACCACTTCCCAGACATCATTCTTCATAATGGACCCATATTGTTCGTGCATAACATCCTTCCAAACTTGATGCTTTACGACTTCTTCAAATATTCTAGGCTCAGATTGTACTATCGTACTCATGGCTGCTAGATACCCTTGGTATCTCTTCGGCTTCTTGCTTTCACGGAATGTCCCCTTTGGGGCAATATGTCTCTCGACATCTTTGAGAGTATCGCTAAGCCATGAGGGTCTTCTCTTATTTGAAGGAGGTGGATCAATGGGATCCATAGGTCCTTCAACATCGGGCATTAGGTCATCCTCCGGCTCTTCAAACTCCCTGCTTCTTCATCTTCTTTGTCTTCCTTGGAGCTAGGAAGATTTCCTACTTTCTTGAGGGAAACATCTTCATCGAAGGTGACATCGTCGCATATCTCCACTTCCCTTTGACCAGGCACATAGATTCTATATGCCTTCGAAGTTTCACTGTAGCCCACAAAAATTCCCTTTTCTCCAGAAGCATCCAGCTTGCTTCTCTTTTCTTTCGGCACATGAAAGTAAACAGGACAACCAAGAACTCTAAAATGAGAAACATCAGGTTTCTTACCAGAGAAGACTTCTTTGGGTGTTTTGGAGTCCAGAGCAGAATGCGGGCATCTGTTTTGAACATACACAACAGTGTTCACAGCTTCTCCCCATAGAAACTTCAGAAGACCTTGGTCACATAGCATGGCGAGGGAAGCTTCCACAATGGTCTTGTTCTTTCTTTTAGCAACACCATTTTACTCAGGACTGTACACAGTTGTGGTCTCCCTCTTAATGCCAGCTTCTCTACAAAAATCATTAAACTCATTTCACTCATACTCGGTCCCATTGTCGATCCTCAAAACTTTGATTTTCTTCTCAATTTGATTTTCCACTAAGGCCTTGAAGGTACAGAACCATTTGAATGCTTCGTCCTTCTTCTTCAAAAAATATATCCAGCTCTTGTGGGAGAAGTCGTCTGTAAAAGTCATGTAATAGGAACATCCTCCCAAGGATGTCACAGGCAACATACCAGATATGTCAGAATGTATCAACTGCAAGATATCGGTTGTCTTTGTGACACTTGAGGGGAATGATCCCCTTGTACGCTTCCCTTCAGCACAACCTTGACATATACCTTCATGATCATCTTTCAATTCGGGCATCCCTGTCACCACCTTCCTTGCTTCGGGAAGGGCTTTGTAATGAAGGTGTGCAAACCTCCGGTGCCATAACTCTATTTGAAGAGTGTAGAAATTTGATAGCCCAACCTCGGTTTTCAGTTTCTCTTTATTTCTCCCATATGGTTAAATGCCCATTCCCATAGCCATACATTCAACAAGCTGGAAAAAATAAATATTTTCCGAAAACACAAATTTTGGAAATTTCACAGTGCTGAAATGCAGAAATAAAAACTTGGAAAATAAATCAGCCACACACAGAATTTTGACACGCTGATTTTTGGTCGACTTGACTCTGGAAAAACCCCCTACAACTCTTGGGGAAAACTAGTTCGAAAGCTTCTTCTTATTTCTGGAAAATGCTTTTACAGAGAAGTGAAATGTACAGGAAAAATTCCAGCAAACAAAGTACGGACTTATCTTGTTTTCCGTGCTTGCCCTCTGCCTTGGAAAACATGCCAAAACAAGAAAAAGTTCAAAACAGAAATTTATTACAGCATTTAACAGCCTTGGAAATCGTGCCCAGTACTTAGCTGTACGGTCATACGGACTGTACGGAAGAGTATATCAAAGTTGCCTCCTCGAAATCCGTGCTAGCTGCCTCAAAAACTGTGTCCAGCCACCTTGGAATCTATGCCTTTAGATGGTTGTACCTTCACCTCAATTTCTGTGCTATCCCTCTCCTTGAAAATCGTGCCTTAAGTTGCTGTATAAACTGCTACCTTGAAAACTCTGCTGTTGTGTGGACTCGCTGCCTCAAAAATTGTGCAGCCTCTTGCTGCCTTGAAAAGCGTGCAGGCTCTTGTTGTTGTATGGACTGCTGTACTCTTCCTCTCCTTCACCTTCTCAAGCTCATAAATTCTCCAGCTCTCTCCTTCTCCTTCTCTCAATTTGCTCATGAAAGAATGAATGACCTTTTCCCTCCTTTTCCTCCTTTAACCTAACCTTAAGTGACTTTTGGGGAATCCCTAAATCCAATGGCTGAGATAGCTTTAGATCTAGGGCTGAGATTAAATGTTCATTTAAATCTCACTTTCTATTTTTTAATTCACCCCACTTTAATAAAGACCCACTTAGTCATTTATTTCCAAAGTCACTTTTCACTTTTTAATTTCACATTGACTTTATTAAAGTCACTTTAAAATTAAAGTTAGTAACTTTATCACTTAAAGTCACTTTTAAATTAGATTTGACTTTATAACTTTATAAAGTCACTTTAGGAGAAAAATTAAATTCTTTTGGACACTGTTCCCTAGGACAACGATCAAAGCCTTAGGGAACCATCTCTCCTTTGGTAACCAAATTTCAACACTCCCTCTTACCGAGGAAGGTGTTCTTCACCACACCCATCTTGTCTTTGAAGTAGACATGCTTGCCTTGTGGTAAGGCTTTGGTAAGAATTTCTGCAACCTGCTCATCAGTGGGAATAAACTGAAGCTTCACAGCTCCCTTCTGAACATAGTCTTTGATGAAATGATATCTGATGCCGATATGCTTTGACCTGTCATGAAACACTGGATTCTCCGTGAGTTTAATGCAACTCTTATTATCATAGTATATCACTGAAGGTCTCAACCACTGACCAAATAAGCCAAACAACATCTTGCGAAGCCAGATGGCCTCACAATTAGCTAGATTGGTTGCCATGTACTCTGCTTCCGCTGAACTCAATGCAACTGACTGCTGCTTTCGGCTGAACCATGACACCACTGCAGAACCCAACCCAAAACAACACCCTGAAGTGCTCTTCCTATCAGAAGCAAACCTGCCCAATCAGAATCAGTGTAACCTGCCAATCTCACTCCATCCCCATGCCTATAATCCAGTCCATAATCCACTGTCCCCTCCAAGTACCGCAAAATGTGTTTTGCAGCAACCTAGTGCACCCTCTTGGGCTCACACATGAACTGGCTAATCGTGTTGACTGCAAAACATATATTTGGTTTGGTGTTGACCAAAGACATCAAGGAACCAATCAACTGTCTAAACAATGTGGGATCCACCAGCTCGGAATCTGAAGCGTGAAGCTTTTTCCAGTTGGTGATCATCGGTGTCGACATGGGTCTACAATCCTCCATGTGGAATCTTCCAAGGATGTCCACAATATACTTCCCCTGCCCCAGGAAGAAATGCCCCTCCTCCTGCCACACCTCCAAACCCAAAAAGTAATGCATCAAGCCAATGTCCTTCATCTCAAACTCCGACGCAAGATCTCTCTTGCAGTGCTCTATGAGTCGCTCTGCACCCGTAATGACCAAGTCATCCACATACAACACCAGAATGAGAGGCTCCTCACCTATCACAATAAAGTAAAGGTTCGGATCTGCATCACTCTTTGTGAAACCCATCTCCTGCAAGTATGTATCTATCCTGGAGTACTAAGCTTTGGGAGCTTGCTTCAGGCCATAAAGGGCCTTCTTCAGTCTGCACACATGGGACTCCTTCCCATGCACCTCAAAGCCCTATGGCTGCTCAATGTACACCTCCTCCTATATGAAGCCATTGAGAAATGCAGTGTTCACATCCATCTGGTGGACCTTCCAACCCATCTCTACTGCTATCAATATGATGGAACGAATCGAAGTATAGTGAGCCACAGGAGCGAAGGTCTCCTCATAATCTCCTCCCTCTACCTGGGACAACCCTCTAGCCACAAACCTTGCCTTGAATTTCTCAATGCTGCCATCTGTAGCATGCTTTACCTTGTAAAGCCATCTGGAAGTAACCACGGATTTGCCCTCAGGCCTTGACACCATCTCCCAAACATCATTCTTCATAATAGAAGAATACTCCTCCTGCATGGCCTTTCTCCAGACCTGCTGGTTAGTTGCCTCCTCATAGCTAGAAGGCTCAGAGTCAATGATGTTGGCAACCATTTCCATATAGCTACAGAACCTATCAGGTGGTCTGCTCTCTCTGACCAGCCTCTTTGGCCCAGCAATAGATGTGGCCTCTCTCAAGGTATCCTGAAGCCACTTGGGCTTCCTCTTCCCTGAGCACACTTCTCCCACCGGAGAATGAAACTCCTCCTCATCATCAGGAGCCTGAACTCCTAACTGTCTGTCTGCTGTCCTCCTGCCTGAACCTGAACCTGTAGACGCTGAAGTACCGTGTGAACTGTCCATCAATGGACTCTCTAGTGAACTGCTCTGTGGACTGCTCTGCATGCTGCCTGAAGTACCACCCCTTTGACTCTGTGAGCCACTGCTCACTAACGGACCTGGCACCGTAATTGATGTACCTCTGGATCCTCTTGATCCCTACCCACTGGATCCCTATGCCTGACTCAGTTGCTCTTGAGGGTCTGGCCGATCTAGATACTCTATCTCCCGTGACCTCCTGAAAACGCTGTCCTCCTCGAACTTCACATCCCGCCTGACAACAACTCTCCTCTGTGTCGAAATATAAATCCGAAAGGCCTTTGAGCCTCGAGGTCTCACTGTAGCCCACAAAGATACCTTTCTCTGCGGTGGGCTCTAGCTTGGTCCTTTTCTCCTTGGGTACGTAGGAGTATGCAATACACCCAAAGATATGAAAATGACCAATATTAGGCTTCTTCCCAGAAAAAGCCTCCTCCGGAGTCACATGCCCTAATAAGGCACGATGCAGACTCTTGTTCTGCAAATAAACAATAGTGTTGTAGGCCTTTGCCCACAAGAACAATGGTAACCCCTGATCATGTAACATGGCTTTGGCAGCCCCAATGATGGATCTGTTCCTCTCTGCAACCCCGTTCTGCTGGGGGTTGTAAGGAACTGTGAACTCCCTCCTAATGCCTGCCTCCACACAATACTCAACAAACTCACCAAGGGTGTACTCTCCTCCATTGTCCGACCTCAGGGACTTGATCTTCCGACCTGTCTGAGTCTCCACAAGAGCTCTGAACACCTGAAACCGCTTGAAGACCTCACTCTTGGTCTTTAAGAAATAAATCTAGGTCGTCCTAGAGTGGTCATCAATGAATAAAGCATAATACTCATATCCACTCAAGGAAATATGAGACATCCGACCACTCACATCAGAATGAATCAAATCAAGTATCCCAGTCGATCTGCTGTCACTGCTGGGAAAAGCGGATTTGGCAAACTTGCCCATCGGACATCCTCTACATGTATCAATGTGATCAGTACTGAAATCTGGCACACCTGTAGTGATCTCTCGCAATGTCCTCAAGGCTCCATGATATATGTGCCCCATCCTGCGGTGCCAAATCTCGCACAGCTCTGAACTGCTAGCTCTGTTGCCGATACTACTGCTCAATGCCAAAAGGGGCTGAAATGCAAACTTGTACACCTTTGCATGGCGTACACCAATCACTTTAGCTGAATCAGCTGGAGCGCCCCTGGGATATATCAACACCTGTCCTCTCTTGAACAATATCTCATATCCTCTGTCCTCCAATGCTGAGACGGATATGAGGTTCTTCCTCATCTCTGGCACATATAGAACATCTGACACCTTCAAGGGAGGTTTGGGTTCCCTATCAAATGTCAATGTCCCCACACCGAGTGCTCTAACAACGCTGTCATCTTCGAGTACTACTTCTATATCAGTGCCACTCTCTGAAAGCTTTGAGAAGTACTCACGGACAAGGTTACTTGGAAGCGGGAGCGGGAGCGGGAGCGAAGCGCGGAGCGCCATTTTTAAAAGTTTCCGGGTCCGGAGCGTTTTCGGGAGCGTTTATATATATATATATATATTTTTTAATATTTTTAATATTTTTTATATTTTGATGCATATATGTCAACAAAAACATGTAGAATGATGAATTAGACATAAAAAACATAAAAACATAGATTGAATCATATAACATCAATCATCTAGAAGTTATAATCTTCATCAACCACGCCCACGAGTTGGAAGCAGAGAACATATTGACTCTTGAGTCTCGCAAATCATCAATCTAAAGGTTTCAAGCTTTCAAAATTCAATATATAACATTTATCATCATTGATATATAACATTTATCATCATTGATTTCAAATTTCAATATCTAACATTTATCATCATTGATTCATTGATTTCAAAATTCAATATACATTTATCATCATTGATATATATATTATAACATTTATCATCATTGATATATATATTATAACATTTATCATCATTGATTCATTGATTTCAAAATTCAATATACATTTATCATCATTGATTCATTGATTTCAAAATTCAATATATAACATTTATCATCATTGATATTATATAACATTTATCATCATTGATTCATTGATCACCATATAACTTTCATGAAGCATCATACTCATAATTCATAATGACTTGTAAACAGTAAACTTATAAATGCCAACTTCATTAAAAATTTAAATATATGAAATCAGTAGCAAGTCAAGTTTCAACTGTTCAACTGTCAACAACAAATAGAAAATAGTAAACAACAAATATATTTTATCTGGCTGGGCCCTTGCCACGCCCACGAGAAATGTCTAATTTCTGTGAGCCACGAGGAACTGTTGGTCTTCTAGTACTCTCAAGAGTACCATGACCACGACCAGAAGGTGGAGGCTGGATCTGCAAAGGAACAATAGTGTGATATCGAGGAGTGGCACTGGCACTGGCACCCGCACTGCTACCAGTAGATGGTGGGACTGGACCTGTGTGTGGCGGTGCCGCTGATGCTTCATCATCATCCCTATAAAGTTCTGCTTCCAATTCTTCTAGATGTAATGTGCCGTCCTCCAAATTATCATCCTCTGGGTTGTTGTCCCAGACTCTGTATGATTGATCCTCATTTGCCCGATCACAGTAATGGTTGAGCAACCTCAAGTTATAATGCACATAAACCAAGCTTTCAGCTCGGTTTTCATTCAACCTGTTTCTTCTCACATTGTGTATAAAGTTGTAGGTGCTCCAACACCTCTCTGCAGAAGAAGTGTTCACAACTTGTGAGAGAACCTTTTTAGCCAACTTTGGCAAAAGTCCCATGCCGCCATATGCTTCCCACCATGTGAGAGCATCGAATCTGTCCCTGTCTTCCATTGCATGGAATGAACCAAAGTTAGCAGTGCAACTGAAGTATTTGCCTAATTCAAGGCGCAATTTAGCACACTCTTCCCTGTCAGGTACCAATTTGTCCAATGCCTTCATGTACCCTTCTTGTACCTCTGGATCTGTGTGAGGTTTCACCCTAACCCCACCTCCAGGTGCAAGTTGGCCCAACCAAGATGGAGAGTAATATTTTGGCGTAAGGATATATGCCAAAGCATGCAGTGGAACATTGAGTTTATTCCACCGTGCACACACACAGTCATGAATCATAGCATACAAAATGGGATCATTATCCTTAACAATATCTTTTATTTGCCCCAACATGCTATCCATCTGCTCATAAACCTCTCCAATCACGGGTTTATCAGTATCTGCAAAGCGAATCATGTTATAAATGGGCTTGGTAAAACTCACAATTTCCCTCATACGTGCCCAAAACTGAGGGTCAAGGGCGGTCTCCTCCACATGTTCAAAACTTTGCCTGTCAACCACTGTTGCCGCCCTGTCCTTTAATAGCTGCCAATGTGGGCTTGATACCATTGCAGCTAATGACTCTCTTACCTTCAAAAGGCGCCTGAAGGTGAGGTAATAACTAGCAAATCTAGTTTTTCCTATTTTCAACAACTCCAATTTGGAGTGAGTACGGAAAAGCCCATGGGTATTGCTATGATTTGTAATAAATTTGATCATTTTCTTACCTCTCTTGTACAAATCACTAAGCCATTTGAACTGAGGTTGTTTGTTTTTTATGATATCATGCATCAAAAGGTTCATTGTGTGAACCAAACACCCAGACCAAAAAATGTTGGGGTATTTATCCTCAACAATTGCTCCTGCCGCCTTACAGTTAGCAGCATTATCAGTGATGACCTGTATCACATTGTATGGCCCAGTCTTTTCAATTATTTCAAGTAATGGTTCTGCAATGTTAATGCCGGTTTTGAATTTATCTGAATAATCATAAGCTGCCAGGAACACTGCACCACTAACCGACACAACCAAAACATTTATCAATGGTTTTCCTTTCACATTGGTCCATCCATCAGAGACAATGGACAACCCATGCTCATTCCACGAACCTGTCATTCTAGCCAAAGAATGATTTATTTTAGCTCTTTCATGATCAAGACCCACGGTTCTGGCCTTGTCATACCCAGGGCTTTTGTATCCTTTGGGGGCATCATTAATGGCAGAAACCATTTCATGCCAATAAGGTGAGCGAAGAACATCGAATGGCACCCCACATGCATATAGAAACCGGTAAACTTTTGAATCCACATCATTCCTACACCCTTCGTCTAGGAAATCGGATATGGTTCTACGCCTTAATCCAGTGCCACTGCTTCCGAAACCACTGGCATGGGTGGAAGTTGAATGTGTTGGGCCTCCGCCTGAATCAGCGATACCCTTAGATCTTTTAGATGATCTCTGTATGGCAACCCCCTCTTCCTTCCTATATATCTCTCTCTGTGGTGCTGGCATAGAAGTACAAACTTTGATTCCAAAATTTTTAGTTCCATCTCCTGGCATTATCCCACAAAGGTGCCTTCTCAGACGGGTGTATGAACCATGGTATTGTTTATTGCAATGGGGCAAATAAATTTAGTGGTTCCACCACCTTTCCCTCCTTCTTGTTTTTGAACATATTTCCACAAAGGATATTGGTCTTGTTTAGTTGGGGATTCTAGGTTCTCAGGGTCTCCACTCCCCACTTCCTCCTCAGCATAATCCTCCTCTTCAGGATTTTCTTCAGATCCACCATAACCCTCCTCTTCATCCTCCTCTTCTCTGATTTGTCTCTTTCTTCTAACACTCTCCAACACCATTATCACAAAGAAAGGAACCAACATGAGGAAAATTCCTAGCCATATAGCCATGATGGAAACAAGTTTCAAGTTTCTAGAATCTAGCCTGCAAAACAAATAGAAAAATGCCAAATGGGAATAGGAAATGCAACATAGGAAAACAACAACTCATTTTAAAAGTTTTAAATCCAATAAAATGCAACATTCAAGCAAAATTCAAGTTTTCATTTTCAAACCATTTAACAATCTACAAATTCATCTTAGAAAATACAAAATTGGATTAGAAGGCCGACCTCTTTCTTGCAATCCTCCTGTCAGCCTTGCTCCTTGCTCTCCTGTCAGCTTTGCTCCTTGCTCTCCTGATTGCTGTCAACCAAACCTTGCGCTCTCGGCTCTCCTTCTCACTCAATTTCACTTCTCAACTAACAAACAATAACTGAAAATGAACCCCCCCCCCCCCCCTTTTTATAAAAATCGGAAATTTTTCATAAAAAAATTTCCGCGCGGCGGGGAGCGTTTTTCCTGCCGGGGAGCGTTCGGGAGCGAACGCTCCCCGAACGCTTCCCGCGTTTAAAAAACGCTCCCAAAGCGTTTTTTTAACGTCGGAAGCGTTTCGGGAGCGTTCGCTTCCGAACGCTCCCTGAAACGCTCCCGAAAAAACAGGGAGCGTTTTTTCAGGTCGGAAACGCGCTCCCGAAAAACGCTCCCGACAGGAAGCGTTTTCGGAAGCGCGTTTCCTAGCGCTTCCGAAACGCTCCCGCACGGAGCGAGTTTCCGGAGCGGGAGCGAAGGGGGTACGAAGCTTCCCCGCAACCCTGCTCACGGATTCCTGTCATATGACGTGAAGCCCCACTGTCAACATACCAGATACCTGAAGATGCTCCGCCAGTGGAGGGAAATGCACGCTCCCTCTCAACCTCCATGGCAGGTGATCCTGCACTAGTGGACTCATAAGAAATGAACCCAAATTCCCGGTCAAAGCTATCCGTAAAGTCCTCTATCTCTGTTGGTGCTGCCATGCTCTGGTTCTTCCCCTTCTTCTTCTTCTCTGGACACACAACTGCATAGTGTCCCATCTTCTGACAATTCCAACACTTCAGCTTGGAATAGTCTTTCTGCATGTTCCCCTGTTTACCTTTACCTTTGCCTTTGGCCCCACCAGCACTTGTGGAAGCTTGCTTCTTTCCCTTGCCTTTCTTGCCTCCTGCCAACAGTGCTACATCCTCATCTTGCTCAATTGGCTTGGCTGCCCCAAGTTGAATCTTTCTGATTTCTGTCTGTATGTAATCATCCTAGAATCTCTCCCAAGAGGGAAGGGTCTCAGGTGCACAAACCCCATCAGCAAAGTTCAGCAATGAATTGCGAAGGACATTCACTGCAATCCGCACCAACTCAGTGGGTGGAATGACCTCTCCAACTACTGCCAATGCATGTCTCACATTAGTAATCTTTGTGAGATATCCAGCTGCACTATCAGTCTTACCCATCTTAATGGTCTTCAACTTCTACCTTAGGACCATTTTCTTGTTCTCATTGGTACTCTGGTAGAGATTGGTCAATGCTGTCCACATCTCATGAGCATATCCCTTTCCTCTCACATGAGGAATGCAATGGTCTTTGATTCCATCTAGAATCAGTCTCTTACCCTTGTTATTCTTCTTATTAAATGCTGTCAACTGAACAACATCAATAGACACATTCACTGGGTGTTGTGCGGTATGCACCATGATATCCCAAACTTCTCCCTCCTCAAATATGCTTTGCATTCTGTCATTCCAAACACTGTAGTTGCTATGCCCATCCAACGTATCCTCCACTCTCAAGCCCAAAGACATGCTTGTTGTCCTAATAAATTGAAAATAACACTGCTGCAGTAAAGGTACTGTTTTCTGTGTGAAAAATCAGCTTGGTGTAATTTTTCTTCTTGCTGTCCCAAATTGTTTTTTTTCTGCAAAATAGCTCTGATACCATGTAGAAATTTGATAATCCAACCTTGGTTTTCAGTTTCTCCTTATTTCTCCCATATGGTTAAATGCCCATTCCCATAGCCATACATTCAACATGCTGGAAAATAAATATTTTTTGAAAACACAAATTCTGGAAATTTCACAGTGCTGAAATGCATAAATAAAAACTCAAAAATAAATCAGTCACACACATAATTTTGACATGTTGATTTTTGGTCAACTTGACCCTCGAAAAACCCCCTACAACTCTTGGGGAAAACCAGTTCGAAAGCTTCTTATTTCTGGAAAATGCTTTTACAGAGAAGTGAAATGTACAGGAAAAATTCCAACAAACAAAGTACATACTTATTTTGTTTTCCGTGCTTGCATCCGACTTGGAAAACGTGCCAAAACAGCAAAAAGTTCAAAACTGAAATTTATTACAACATTTAAGAGCCTTGGAAATTGTGCCCAGTACTTATCTGTATGGCCGTACGGACTGTATGGAAAATTACAACAAAGCTGCCTCCTTGAAATCTGTGCTATTTGCCTCAAAAACTGTGCCCAGCTACCTTGGAATTTGTGCCTTTAGCTGGCTATACCTTCACCTTGATTTTTGTGCTGTCCCTCTCCTTGAAAATCGTGCCTCAAACTACTGTACAGATTGCTGCCTCGAAAACTCTACTGTTGTACGGACTTGCTGCCTCGAAAAACGTGCAACCTCTTGCTGCTGTACGGACTGCTGAACTCTTCCTCTCTTTTACCTTCTCAAACGCAGAAATTCTCCAACTGTCTCTTCTCCTTCTCTCAATCTGTTCATGAAAGACTGAATGACCTTTTCCCTCCTTTTCCTCCTTTAACCTAACCCTAAGGGACTTTTGAGGAATCCCTAAATCTAATGGCTGAGATAACTTTAGATCTAGAGCTGAGATTAAATGCTCATTTAAATCTCACTTTTTATTTTTTAATTCACCCCACTTTAATAAAGACCCACTTAGTCATTTATTTCCAAAGTCACTTTTCACTTTCTAATTTCACATTGACTTTATTAAAGTCACTTTAAAATTAGGCTTAGTAACTTTAACACTTAAAGTCATTTTTAAATTAGATTTGACTTTATAACTTTATAAAGTCATTTTAGGAGAAAAATTAAATTCTTTTGGACACTTTTCCCTAGGCCAAAGATCAAAGCCTTAGGAAACCACCTGTCCTCCGGTAAGCAAATTTCAACAAAGAGTTGTATCACATGCCATAGCCCCCAATGGACTTCCTCCAACCTGGTAGAGTGTATCAACCCTAAAACCAATTGAAAGAGCTTCTTTGAAGTTCTTCTTCCAGATAAGTACCTTTCCATCAACGAATGCCACCTTGAATCCTTTGTCTTCCATTTCCGAAATGGACACAAGGTTCTTCTTCAAATTAGGTACATACAACACATCTTGTAATCAGATGACTTGACCTTGAGATAAATGGAGGGTCACAGTCCCTGTCCCTTTCACGAGATAGGTGGCATTATCTTCAAGGATAATTTCCAGATTAGTATCCTTCTTAACCAAATTAGAAAGGGCTTCTTTATAACCAGTGAGGTGCCTTGAAGCACCACTATCAATTAACAAAACATCTAGGGTGTCGGGTGGAGATGCAATAGAGAGGGCAGATACAAGAATAAAATCATTTCTCTTATTATCAACAACATTAGACTTATCATACTTGGAATTTCTTGACCTCTTGAAAGGTTGCCCATTTCCATTACGATCAGAGAGATCCTTCCTTTTTCCTTGGAACCTGTTGTTCCTGCCATTCCTTCTCGAGTTGTTGTTGTCATCATCCATGGGAGAGTCCCTTCTATTAGGGCACTCTCCTGCATAGTGATCAGTCTTGTTACAAGTGTAACATCTTCCCTTCCTTCCTTTGGGCCCTGCTCTACCATGGTTTTGATTTCTCGGGCCACCATGGTTCTTCTTCTTTGCATGATCGACGAAGACAGTAGGGTCACTTCCATTACCATTAGATGCATACTCCATCATTCTTGTTTCCTCTTGAGTGCATCTTGTCAATATCTCATCAAAATCGGGAATCACATTATTTTTGAGAATAGTGGTATTGAATACATGCCAATCACGAGGGAGACCTCCAAGTGCAATACGAACCATCTCTCGATCAGATATTGCTTCCCGAATAGCGAGGAGGTTATTCCTGATTTCAGTGAGCCTCATAAAATAGGATTGAATAGATTCATCCTTACCCTTCTTGATATTCTTCAATTGATTCTTGAAGAAGAGGATTTTATTAGCATTGCTAGCCCTGAACATGCTCACAAGCTTACCATACATGTCCTTAGATGTCTCCAGCTCAAAAATGTAAGCAACCAAGTGCTTATGAATAGAATCCTGAATAATCATCTTTGCTTTGATTTCCCCTTTTCTATACTTCGTCTTTGTGGCAGCAACTGCATTTGATGGAGGCTCTTAAATATTCCCCTGTACATAGTCCATGACATCTTGATCCTCTAACGCCAATCCAAGGACATCTCCCATGCATGATAATCAGACTTATCAGTCAGTTTATCATCAGCCTTGAAACCCTTGTAGGTTGAGGAGGCCATTTGTCCTTGATAGGATTTCTTCCTTCAGAGATGGCTTCTAACACTAGCTTGGACTTTTGGACTTTGTCTGCACCTCAACTCTGATACCATGTTAAATTTAGATAACCATGGTGTTCTATGCTTGATGCACTTTTACTTCAATCTTTCTTAGGTCCAATACAAAATAGCAATCACATAAACTTGAAAGTAAAATGCTGATAGAACACAATAATAGATCAATAGAAGACAAGCCAAATATAGATTAGATTTACAATTGCTTTTGTCCAACAAAGATATGAGATATTGTGGCGTTACGTCGGTCAGCAGGATTCTTCAACTAACAAAGTCTTTCTCGGTCAACCAACACTTTCATGTGTCACACCCATAACCCTCAAAGACAGCTCATCACAAGTCAATGGAAGTCAAACCAGGGACAGTGCAGAAAAGTCAACGCAGGCAGCTTTAGAAAATTCAGTGCAACAAAGTAGGGCTTTGGTCAAACAGCTTGGAATTTCTCGATTGTAGTGCCCAGCTGTACGACCTCCTAAAATCAGAATTTCTTCAGAAGATTGAGGTCAAACGACCAAGGGTCAACGCTGGTCAACGCTGCAGCAGAAAAGCCCTAAACAGATCAACGTAGAAAACAGAAAGCCCTACGTAGATCAGCGCAGAAAATAGCAGCTTCGCTCCACATGTGTGAGGGAAAAAAGGCCTCCAAAGGCTATTGAATCAATCAGATCACAATGAGAGAATGTGTGATGAGATGATGAGAAAATGACCTCCAAGTCTCTCCAATTTATATTCATCAATGAGGGTGTGTGACACATCTCTTAGGCATGTTGGATAAACGCTGGCCGACCTTGCACATGTGGAAAATAAATTCAAAATCAATGTTCTGTTCATCCGATCAAGATGATGTTTAGATCAATATTGCACCTCTCCGAAAGAGCAATCCAACAAAAGTATGACCATCATCATATGAGTAGTACAACATGGAGTTTGGACCTAGTTGCCCAAAAATTAACAAAATCTCAGTGCAAGATACCAGTCAAACCCAGTCAAAATTCCAACTTAGTCATTGCTGGTCAAACCTCTGAAATAGTCAATTTTGGTCAAATTTTGGGCTGGCAACTTATCTCCTGTGGTCAACTTCGGACCTGCAGTTGACCTCTGCGGTCAACTAAGGCTTGCGTTTGACTTCCTGTGGTCAACTTGCGGTCGACTTCCTGTGGTCATTTCTGAAGTCAAACAGTCCCTTTTCTGTGGTCACACTTGCCCCTTTCCTTTGGTCAAACTCTGCAAATTCTCCATCTAACGTAGCCAAAATCTTGGTCAAGCAGAGCATACCAGAATTCGGTTAAATGGCAGCTTCATCTCGGTCAATCAACAAGTCAATGGTCAACATTAGTCAACCTTCAGAACTAGTCAACACTGTAAATTCATACTTTTTCTGCTCCCATGTGTGGCTGTTAGATCAGAGATTATTGGATGATCTGAATTGCTCAAGGTGGAGCAGTCATATGTGTAGTTATAGTAGTCAAATGGGGTGGACTTTGACCAAGTGTCAAACCCATTGATTTGTGGGGCTGACTTGACACTTGTGGCCTACATGATGCCCAAAAATAATAATTTTAATTTTAATTTTCATAATTTTTCTTGGCCGACTTGGGAGGCCTTTTTGGCATGCAGGAATACCTCCCAATGCTACACAAAAATCAACAGTGTTTTGCATGCACTTTTCAACTTCATATGTTTGATTTGGTTTACCTTCTTATGCTTACATTTTGCATGCACTGTTCAAGTTCATCTGTTTGTTGTTGTTTACCTTCCTATGCATATATCATTCTGTGCGCCCTCTTTTTTCCTTTAGCTTATATTATAGTGTAGATTTTGCAGTATTGTATGTGGTGTTGTTATTTTATTGCAAGTTTTCGTTGGTTCTAACTTCAACTGCCAAGGCTTTGTAGTACATATTTTCTTCTCTTGAAATTTTAAATATTTTGATTCAAATTTATCACCACTCTAATGTATGTGTTCTCAGGGTATTATGAACCAGTTATCTTATGTCATGTATGAGTACAACTTTTCTTTGCCTCCTGACTATGCATTAGTGATAAGAGCTCTGGGATCTCTAGAAGGAACAGCAAAGACATTGGATCCTGAATTTAAGGTGGTTGCAAGTGCATATCCTTTCATTATAGGCAGATTACTTGCTGATCCAGATCCTGATATGAGAAAAATATTGAGGGAGCTTCTTATCCACAACAATGGATCAATTCGGTGGCATCGTCTTGAACGCCTTGTATGATTTCCAAACCCTCTTGGCTTTTAGTGTATATTTTCTCTTTGGTTATTAGACTACGATGAAGCTGACAAAATTAGGGTATATGCTTCTCCCAAGTGTAAACTGTTAACTTTTGACTTATGAATCTCTTGTTTTTTACATAAATCCTGGAAAATTTATAATGTTGTATTTAAATATTATCAAATATAGTAGGAAAACACGAAGTTTCTAAGTTATGTCAGGTGATGAAGCTTTATGGTCCAACCTTGATTACTGCTTGTTGTTGATGATGCAGCCTTGTTTACTGCTCATCGTTGGCATTTTTTCTGCTTGTGATATTGATAGCTTTGATAAGATTAGGTTAGAGTCGTTAGACTACTCTCATGAATCCTGGCAGGGAATGTAAGTTTAGTATAGTGTGTCATAGATATATCAATGCAATTCATTTATTTATTTATTTCATGAGAGGAAAAACTAGCTACTACTTGTCCCCTTATTTTCCCCGACATTAAGTAGATTTACTCTCTGTGATGAGTGATACATGATAAGATATTAAGGTATTTATTTCAAGTACTTCCTTAGACTAGTTGCATATTATCCTACAAGTAAAGGATAGTATCCTAATTCACCTCTTAATGTTCTCGTCCAAGATTGAACTGTAATCATTGTCCTTGAGAGATATTAATTTGTTGATTATTGCTAAGTTAGTGGTGGTCAACTATTTCTTCGTATCTGTTTTGAAATGCAGCAAGCTTACTTTGAGATAAATTGAACCCTATAAATGAGAATCCAAACAGATATATTGGAAAACAGCTGAGGGTAACTGGATATGTTAAAGAAAACCTTTGTCTCCATGAGAAGTACTAGTAAGTGCTCTTGTTTATGGACCCTTTAGGTTCTAGCTCATTCCTGTAGTGGTTCAAGTCCATCATTATCTACTTTTAAAGTTCTGCAAGGCTAATTCTATCTTTACATGAATCCTCTTTAATTCAAGCCCATACTACTGCTCTCCCCTTTGGGAGACTCATTGTCTTTGATGGGTATAAATTTCCTTGCAAGGTTTTTGGGCGTTAGCTTGACCTTCAATTGTTCTTGATTTATTTTTCTTTTCTGAATTCTCGCTATTGGAATTATTTTGGTGGGCATTTTCTATTGAAACGAGCCCCTACTAAATGTCTCACTCAAATGTCCTTCATTTCAATGTTTTCTTTGTGAAGAGAGAAGGTTTCCCAAAGATTAGCTTTGAGCCTTTATTATTATTCTGTTAGCACTCTTTGTTGGATGGTTGACAGTGATATTTTTTCCATGTATTTTAATTTTCAGTCAAAGATTAATACCTTTGTTTGTTCTTGATTCCCGCTCTTCTGAATTCTTGCTTTTGGATTTATTTAGTGGGCATTTTCGATTGAAATGAGTCCCTACTCAATCTCTTGTTGGAAAATGGAAAGTGGCAGCTCATTTAAACATTATTTTCCTTAACCTTAATATTTTCTTGTGAACTTAGTTATTATTCTTTTGTTCTTTAGTTAGATCTTTTCATCAAACAAATATCAAGAACGAAACAACAACAGAGGACACAGAAATTAGGCTCCAAGCTAGGGAAAAGCCCCTCCAAGGGGAAAACCCAAAAACTCTTCTCTTCTTAGAATTTGCTTCAAATGAGACACAAAGACTCAAACCCTAGACCAAGTCTCTCTCCAAGTACCAAGTCAGCCCTTACAACAAGTCCTTCCTTGAACCTGCATCAACCAACTACAACCTGTAATTGTTACCTTAGTTTTGCACCTTAGGCCAATTTTGTACCTACGACCTATTCTGCACCCAATTATGTACCTTTGGCCTGATCCACATTCTGTACCTTCGGCCTGTTTCGCACCCAGTTCTGTACCTTTAGCCTGTTCTAGACCCGGTTCTGTACCATCAGCCTGTTCTTAGTGTTATTAGAACCAAACTGGAATCGATGGAACCGACTGGTCCGATTGCTTTTGGTCCAAAATTGGTCCGAACAGGGCCCTTGAACCAGAACTAGCCGATTCGGTATCGAACCGGCTGGTTTTGTAATGGAACCAGCCAGTTCGGCACCGAACCGACTGGTTTAGGATTGGTTCCATGCAGAAAAATTTTCCTTTTTAAATTTTGGATTTTTTAGTTGGTTAGCCCACTTCTTAGTCTGCCTTAGGTTAGCCTAATATTCAAGCCTATGGCCCTCAACCTAATAATCAAGCCTATGGCCTTAGTATTGCTATGCAATTCATGTTAATGTTAAATTATTAAAGTAAAAGTGACATTTTCCTTAAATTTTCATTTTCTTCCTTTTACTTAAATTTTTAGTATTACCATGAAATGACTCAGGATGTTTGAGAGTGGTTCCAACCTCATTGTAATTCATATGGAGAAAGTAGAATTTTAGATTTCACTCAAAATCCAGCAGACTTAACAGTTTTTCAGGATTTCAGGATTGGGGGTTGCAATTTTTCCACTGGATTTTGTCATGTATGAGGGTATGGAACTAGTATTTAATAAAGAGCACCAAGCCCTCTATGTACTCTTATGTTAGTGGCATTGGTTGTCGAACTCCTTTATCATGACTCTACTAAAAATGTGCCCGTCACTCAAACAAAAACTTGACATGACACGCTATGTTTTTTTTATCTTATTTTAATGCCTAAATGGTTATATTGATGGCGAAGACCCCAGTATAGGCAATGCTTTTGATGATATGTAGGCATTTGTTGTAGCATGATTTTTTTGGATGCTCGAGGCCATCTAGAGCCTGTTTGTTGATGTATTTTCGGCTCATAGATGGATTGCACTCGATGTTATTTTGGTTATGTGCACCCTTACATGCTATATAAATGAGAACTTTTGCATATTTATGTATAAATGGTTTGGATTGATATGGATGCACATGAATATATATGTTTTTCTTTGAATATTTTATGTGTTTTTGGTAAAATTGTTATTTATTTATTTTTTTTTTACCGGAATTTTACCGGTTCCCGGTCCACAAGGTTTTTCGGTTCAATCACTGGTTTGGTTATGATAACATTGCCTGTTTTGCACCTGGTTCTGTAACTTCGACCTGTTTTTGATCCAGGTGGATATCGGTGGCCACCCATCTATTCCATTTGTACCTGCACAATTAGTTCTTGCAACTTTTCACTTTCCGCACAACTTACTATTTTTAGCAGGATTTCGGGTCCTGCACTCCCGGAGCCATTTTGGGACCCTAATGATCCAGGTGTATATTGGTGGTCGCCCACCTATTCCATTTAAAACGCCACCATCAATTCTTTCAGTTTTTCAGTTTCAGCACAACTTACTATTTTTAGCATTTTTTCGGGTCCTCAACTTTTGGAGCCGTTTTGAGGCCATAAATGACGTTTTTTGGGCATCACGCCTTTGGAAAATATGATTCTGTTTCGGAATCGATATTTGCGGTCAGTAGTTGTAGTCCTCGGATAGATATTCCTAATGATGTATCATGTGCGTCAAACGAAGATAGTATGCCAAAGTTACGACCCCGGGAAGTTGAAACCAGTGTGGAAAAAATCGAAGTCGGGATTAAATCGGCAAGGGTCCAAAAGTTGAAAAACTCGACAAAATCGAGAGTTTTTTGAAAAAGTCGACAAAAAGTCGGCAAAACAAAAAAAATACAAAAATATTCATATTTTGAAAAAATCCCAACTTTTTGGAAAAAATCCCGATTTTTTGGAAATAATCCCGATTTTTTCAAAAAAAATTTAAAAAATTATTAAAGAAACTACCTCACTCACGATTTTTTGGAAAAAGTCGGCAAAAAGTTGGGACTTCGAGGATAAAATCGCGACTTTTTCAGGGATGAAAAAGTCGGCAAAAAGTCGATCGATAAAGTCGGCTCAGGGAAAAATTCGGGATTTTTTCAAAAAGTCGGGACTTTTTGCCGACTTTGTCCACACTGGTTGAAACACCAATTTACCCAAAAGAGGCCCATAGTTTTGGTGCTTCATCTCCTAGGGTTAGATTTTTGGACATTTAGAGTTTTCCATTGTTTCTCAATAATAAATAGGCCCTCGAGCCTCATTGTAACATAGTTCAGAGGCATGTAGCCGCCACATCTCTTCTCAGATATAAGCTACCAACACCCTAGCTATTTGATTTCCATTATGTCCATAAGCATGTTTCTGTTATTTGATATTAATGAAATGAAGCATTATTTTCGCTGCATCTCTGTGTTTATGTCTATTTCTGTATTTTATTGCGTTCCTGCATTAATCTGGATCAATTTTGCACTCAGTTTTGTAGCTTTGACATGTTTCGCACCTGGTTCTATACCTTCGGCCTGTTCCACATCCGGTTTTGTATCTTCAACCTGTTCCACACCCGGTTCTGTACCTTTTGTATGTTTTGCACCCAACTCTGTACGTTCGGCCCTATACCTTCCAAGAGAGATTGATCTTCTTGAGTTGAGTGAGTGCTAAATGAGGTCGAATTACTTCCTTTATATAGCCTTCTCAAGCGATCGAATTCCCTCCCTTGGGACGACTTGTAACTACTAGAGCCGACTTGTATTTTTGGAGTTTCTCAGACTTTCTAGACTCAAAAATAATTCTTTTTACAATTACAAATTGCCCGGAAGGGTCTTATAAACATGATGTTGGCTCCTTTGACTCATGACAATAAATCCTAAGACCTAAAAAACCCTAGAAGCATGAAGAACATGCTTTTACTTTAAAGACTATCAATAATAAGCATGAACCCCATGCTTTATACCAATAATTTTTTCTTTCCTTCTCTTGTTTGTTACATAGTATATATATTGAAATGAGTACAACAATTATGAAGACTGAAACTAGTTACATTTTCAACATTTATTCTCAAATATCTTTAATTCAATGTTTTCTTTGTGAATATAGTGTGATTCCTAAGGTTTAAGTTTCAATCTTCATTATTATTGAGTTACCACCCTTTGTTGGATGGTTGAGAGTGGGATTCTTTCCAATTATTTTCAGTCAAAGATTAATTGTTGTATGCATGGTGTTTGGTTATGTAGGGGGGAGGTTTTAATCCTTAATAAATTGAAGCACTTATTTCTTGTAAGCAATATTTCCATTCTATCAATATATTCTTTAACATCTTTCATCTATTTGATGTCTCTTTATTGGAAAGATGTTATACCTAGTTTTTTGAGGTGATTTCTTCTTTCTTTACTATTCTGCCATTCCTATAGTGATCATTGAACGTATAGGATGACTATTGGTAGCATTCTATGTATACGGGTATTGCATAATGGAAAGTAGTCTTCTATTGATTTTAGTTAGCATTGGAATTTTTTTTCACTCCCTTTTGCATCAAATTCATGAAGGGTTACACTCCTTGGATTTTACATTTGGTTTGACATGTGGTAGGTGTTATTACAAATTCTTCTACCCTAGTGCAAATCCTTCACAAGGTACAAGGACTAGTGGAACATTAGAAATGTTGCCACTATTGCCTAAACAATAGCTTCTCTTGTTTTAATGAAAGAGAAGTCGAACATGAGGGAGGCTTCCCTACTAGCATTTATGGTTCCCAAGGCAAAACACAATCAAGTCTGAGGTCTCCTATGCAGCTACACAATTTACCACCAATTAAATATAACAAGCAAGTTATGGATTAGGCAGTTACTCATTGTAACTTCTAGTTTTGATTTTGCTTTCATTAAGGCTAATTTAGGGATTTTATCAAGTTATTATCGAATGGGAATTCTCCCCCAACAATGAAAATCTGAAAATTACTAGTGGTTGTTATAAAACTTCTATACAAGATACAAATTACAGCAATAAACAGGTCACGAGAGCAGTACACTTTAGCCCTTTCAACATATTATAAGCAAGTGAAATTTAAGGCTAAAGTAAGGAATAAAAATAGGGTTTAAATAACTTATTAATTCTAAAAATTCAAAAGCATATAACTACCAATAGAACCAAGACATTCAGCCCTAAAATTTCTGTAACATAAATGAGCTAGGTTGATTTTCTAAATAAAATTACTTTAGATCACACATCTAGGATTATTGATGGTTGAAAATTAAATGTAAGCTAAACAAACACTAGATTTACCCTAAAACAAAGATTAACTTTTGAATTTTGAATTTTAGATTGACTAGATGAGAAAGGACTAGTGCCTACTAATATTTCTTTTGGGCATATGGGATCAATTGAGGATTCCCTTGAGAGAGTGTAAGTAGAACTTGTGTAATAGTTAGGGTCGTCTAGTACAAACCCTAAGAAACCCAATTAGTGCTTTACAAGCTTCAAGAGAGTTCAAAGGAAATATTCCAAAAGATTTGGAGAAGGGACTTATTCTAGAAAAATACAAAGAAAGTGCACCACTTCTGCCACTAGATAAGTACAACGACGCTTACCATCATTCATAACACCCATAAAGATTAAGTGAGATTGCTTACTCGAGAAAATATTTCATCCACAAAACCCTAGCGAAGAGCATCCAAGAAATTTGCAAAGCATCCACAAGACATTATAGTCAAGAAATTGGTTAAGTGTTCTTAATTAGTGTTCTTCATAGGTCCTAGATTTTGTATTTAAATTAGTGTTGCACATATCACGATAATATCAAAATTATCTTGATATTATCACCGAAACAACCCTTGCCTATATTATTACTGGAAAATATCGTGATAATTTTCCCTGTTGAATTTAGCATGATAATTTCAAAATTATTGCGATTTGATGGGAAATTATTGCCCTATTTCTAAAAAACATGATATAAGTTCCAATTTGGGTTTTTCAAAGGTCATTTTTAGTTCTTCTAGTGCTAAGATTGAGCTCTGAGGGTTGTGTGAGTCTTGTGACCATTTTTCATCAAGCAAACAAGGGATAATCCATAGTTTTCATTGCTACCAGTTGAGCATTTTTAGAGTGGATATTTACTCAATTATACCATATCCATATTTCCAAGTATGTGAAAAAATAAATTTCCTTCCTTTTCTTTGTTTTCCAAGTTTAGTACATACTGTGAAAATTTCTAAATGTTACAATTATGTAGACTACTATTAGATCTGGTTATGCTCCTCCTACTTAATTAAGTTATTAATTGAATAATTCAAATTAATATCAAAGCAAAACACATAGCAGACTTTCACGAATTCAGATCTAGAAAAAGTACATGCACACATAGACAAAGTGACATAGTGATTTTCTGGACAAATAGTCCTTGGAAAAACCCAATGCGGGAAAACCGGTCTCTGGCTGCTAGACGGTTTTATTATTAAGAGTTTTTCTGAATACAAAAAATCTGGGTACCAGATCTGGAAAACCCGATAGAGATAAAATAGATCTGCAACTCACCGGCTGTTTTGAAGCCAAAATAATGACTGATCCCCACCCTCAAATGGGATTTACAGGACTCAGCCAAAATTAGGCCCTAGAAACCCCAACGCTGCCCCTGAATCCTCTGCGTCAGCCTCTCCAACCCCTGCGTCCCTCAGTGTTGGCCTGGAAAGGGCTGTGTTACCCCAAATTGGGTGACGCAGTCCCTATGCTGCCCCTAAGGGTCTCTGCGTAACCTCTAAGGGTTTCCAGCTGCCTTACGCTGCCCTGGGAGTGACTGCACAACATCTGTGTAGCTAAAGCTGCCCTTGCGCTACGTAGTTGCTGCCCTCTTGCTGCTGAAGCCCTGCTCCTCTATGCTACCTTTTTGTAGCTGTTCTCTGTCTATTGCTGATTCTAGACACTACGATCAGATCATCCTCTTTGTCTAAACTCCCCTCTCTGCAGCTGAAACACTTCTAAGTATTTCTAGCAAACTCTGCCCTAGAATCTCAACTTAGTTTCAATGCTCTGCCTTTGTGTGTCCTTACAAATGACCTCAAGCCTTTCCTTTATACTTTTCTTGTTGGGAAACCAACGGCCATGATCAGATCTTGAATCAATGGCTAAGATTAAAAAATAACTTGATCCGTGTGACTTAAGACAATTTCATCACATGTTTAATTTAATTAACTTTAATTGTTTAATTTTCCTAACTTTAGACTTAGGAAATACATTAAAATAATTATTTATTTAAATAACTCTCAAACTAGATGAAATTTCCCAAATCCCTTTTTGGGTTTAGATCAAGTGTACTCAAGTCCCTCGACAAAATTTGGGAGCTAGAGCACATCCGATGCTACCCCAAATACACAAAATCTCAACACTCCCTCTTAGCATCAGAAGTGTGCTCTAGCAATACATCACACGATGCATTACAAGATTTTCGGCACTGGTTCTGTGCTGTTGAAGCTTGGCCTGCTGCCACTCAACTCTGCACTGTTGCTGCCATTCTGTACTGCTGCCCACTTGTTAGAAAATTATATATTACAGAGCATTGCAACACATAAAATATGCGGAAACACAAACACAGAGAACATATAAAACTAGGGAGACACAGATTTATGTGGTTCACCCAATTTGGGCTATGTCCACCTCGAACAACCAATTGTTCCTTTATATTATCCAACAAAATGAAGAGACACAACCTACAACAGATCTGCTGTAATATCTCGTGTTCTCTCTCATAGTCTCCCTATCTGTTTCTCGCTCTGAGAATACACATACAATACACAGCCGTAATACAATACCCTCATACAAAACAAGGGGTTGCCTTCTTGGGCAAAAAACCCTAAATTAAACATAACTTCTACTGTCAGATCATCCGTATAATGAATGGCCCAGATTGACTAGAAATTACAATAATTTTACAAGGCAACTTTACATCTGTTTTTAGCTTGCTCCATAAAGTCGCAACCATCCCTCCTTGGACCTCCCAGGCAGCGTTCAATTACGGGCGACGTTGCCATCCCGTTAAGAATAGGGTTCCAATGCTGTGATACAAAATAAAGATGATAATCAGGCTCCACACCCAACACCACTAAGTTGCATGAAACGGGGAAACAGAAAGGAGTTTCCGAAACGGGAAGCGATACGAATCACGACCTCCCCAAATTTTGGAAACGGGGAAACACAGTGTGTGTATATATATATATATATATTAACTTAAATTTATATTATAATTTAGGACATTTAAGAAATATTATGTGAAATAGACTTTTTATTAATTTAGAAATCCATCTAGAAGCATCGAAGAGACAAAAAACAATTAAAATAATATTAAAAGGCACAAAAACCGATAAAAATAAAAAAATTAAAAAAGGAAACGTGAAAGGAAACACGGTTGTACGACGGGGAGACACGTTTCCGGCCGTACTGGAAGAGTTTCTCGGACGGGAAACGTACCAATACAGCCAAAAACGTATTTCCTGACCGTACGATACACGTTTAAGCATTTTCGTTTCGTTTTTTAGGGAAATGGGCCCTAGACGCACGTTTCCTGCAACTTAGGCTGCCCATGATGTTGTCACTGCCACTGCCACATCTGTACTGCAACTCCCCTCTCAATTTGCTACATCTGTGCTGCTCATAGCACTGCTACTGCTGATTTGCTACACTGCAACTTCAGTTGTTGAGAGAAACAACTGAATCTCCTGCCCAATCTTTGACAGACAAATCAGTTGGGTTGCATCCTAATCACTGAAGCTCCATAGGTTGATGATCTGTGTTGACATCTGAAGGATGATGCACATCAACAGCGCTGCACTGCATAAGCAGACTCCCTCTACACTACCGAAGTCACAACAGCTCCTTGTGCTGAAATCCCTCCACGCTGCTGCTGTGACGCGCTGTCCTCTTGAAGCCTCCACGCTGTTGCAACTCTGCTCTGCGCTGCTAAAGTCACATCAACCCCTACACTGCTGTTGCCTCTACGCTGTTGCTGCAACTCTGCTCTGCCTTGCTGAAGTCACATCAACCCCTACGCTGCTGTTGCAACTCTGCTCTGCATGAGCAACTCTACTCTGCACTGCTGAAGTCACATCAACCCCTACGCTGTTGTTGCCTCTACGCTACTGCTGCATCTGCATTGCGTTGCTCCTACTACCTTCAGATCTGCCTTTGCTTCATTTGTGATCTATGCACCCATTGCTCCATTTGTCCCGCTACTGTCTAAAGGCTCCCGTAGCTCGGATGTGATCCAAGAGATGTGCTGCTCAAGGATCCCGTCCCTGATTCTGTAGCTCCTCTATAGATCCATGTCGCCCCACTTCCGTGGTTCATGAGCGTATCATGGCTGCATCATTTTCCGACCCATCATCCGCTACAACAACCTTGGAAGAAGAAACTTCCTTGTCCTTTTTCTTTTGAGGACAATCACTAGCAAAGTGTCCTAATTCACCACACTGAAAGCACTTGATATTTGACAGATCTTTCTTCTTCTTTCGCTGCTCCCTCTTTGATGCCAAGGCTGCATCTTCTTCATCTTCCTTCTTCACTTTGCTCGATCTAGAGCTGTACTGCTTCTTGGTGATTCTCCAGAGTTCTTCTTGGTGCAGAATTTCCTACAAGATGTCCCAATTTGAGAGGTCTACTCTGCCCAAGATACTTTGGACAAAGGTTTCCCAGTCATCTGTGACTCCATTGAGAGTAGTCCTAACCATCATCTCATCTTCCACCTTAGCACCTGTTGCAGTCAACTAATCTCTAATCGACTGCAATCTGAAGGGTAAATGTTCCATGTCTACTCCTTTGGTCATCATGAAGGACCGCATCTGATTCTCCAACAACATCTTCCTTTGGACAAACTTTCCCTCATATAGGGAAGTTAAGGCCTTCCACATTTCATTAGCTGCCTTCTTTTCAGGTATATGTGGGACGATATGGTCCTTAATTCCATCCATGATCAGCCGTCTGGCATTTCGAGCAGCTTCATTATGCTTCCTTAGGAGATTTGCATCAGTTGGTGTGGCCAAAACTTGTTCTGCATGGTCTCTTAGATGATATGGCTCTAGGATTATCAGGATCTTGGCCTTCCAAACTGAAAACTTGGATAGGCCATCCAATCTCTCTTGATCACGCAGTCCATGAGGAGCCATCTGCTCAGAAATGTGTCGGACCTTCCTTTCTCTTTGCTAGAGATCCAGATCTAAGGGCTTTGGCGAAACAAGCATGTTCTGCTCCCTCTAACAACTGATTTGCCTTCTTGGAAATCTGCCAAATCAACAATGATTCAATTCTCTTTGATCCTGTGATCAATCTCCAAGTTTCTTTGGCTAGAAAGTCTCTGAGAAGCTGATCTCCTCTCGCTCTTTGTCACTAGTATTTAGGTTAAAAATTTGAAAACTTCATAAATTTAACCCCACCAACACCTTCTGAATTTTTGCAGCTCCGCTTTAGGATCTTCTGGATTTGACAGTTTCAGATCTGTGTCACACTGGTTGGCTTTAGACAATCCCAGTGCTGTCGCTATGCTGCCTCTGCGCAGTAAGCGCGAGGGCCTGCTAGGAGACAGCTTTAGACTGCTTCACCCCACCCTCAGCGTAACTCTGCTTCTCTAAAAACTGCGCTGTCCCTTCAGATTTGCCCTTCTACTGCACTTCCTGCTTTTTTCTGCAGCAAGAACCTTCAGTCTTCTGCTGGTGACCCTCCTAGATGTCCAATTGCTTTGATACCATGTGAAAATTTCTGAATGTTACAATTATGCAGAAATCTATTGTTAGATCTGGTTATGCTCCTCCTACTTAATTAAGTTATTAGCTGAATAATTCGGATTAATATCGAAGCAAAACACGTAACAGACTTTCACCAATTTAGATCTAGAAAAAGTACATGCACACATAGACAAAGTGACACAGTGATTTTATGGACAAATAGTCCCCAGAAAAACCTAATGCAGGAAAACCGGTCTCTGACTACTGGAGGGTTTTATTATTCAGAGTTTTTCTGAATACAACAAATCTGGGTTCCAGATCTGGAAAACCCGACAGAGATAAAATAGATCTGCAACTCACCGGCTGTTTTGAAGCCAAAATAATGACTGATCCACACCCTTAAACGAGATTTACAAGACTCAGCGAAAATTAGGCCCTAGAAACCCCAGCGCTGCCCCTGAAGCCCTTGTGTTAGCCTCTATAGCCCCTGCGTCCCTCTGCGCTGGCCTGGAAAGGGTTGCGTTACCCAGATCGGGTGACGCAGACCCTACGCTGCCCCTAAGGGTCTCTGCATAACCTCTAAGGGTTTCCAATTGCCTTACGCTGCCCTGGGAGTGACTGCGCAACACCAGCATAGCTGAAGCTGCCCCTGCGCTGTGCAACTGTTGCCCTCTTGCTGCTGAAGCCCCTGCTCCTCTGCGCTGCCTTTCTGAAGCTGCTCTCTATCTCTTGCTGATTCTAGACACTGGGATCGGATCATCCCCTTTGTCTAAACTCCCCTCTCTGCAGCTGAAACACTTCTGAGTTTTCTTAGCAAACCCTGCCCTAGAATTTCAACTTAGCTTCAGTGCTCTGCCTCTGTGTGTCTTTACAAATGACCCCAAGCCTTTCCTTCATACTTTTCTCGTTGGGAAACCAACGGCCATGATCAGATCTTCAATCAATGGCTAAGATTAAAGCTTGATCCGTGTGACTTAAGACAATTTCATCACATGTTTAATTTAATTAACTTTAATTATTTATTTTTCCTAAGTTTAGACTTTTTTTTCCAAAGAAAAAATCGAACAATCTATTGAGTATATAGAAAGTTACATAGTATATGCATATAGCATTCGATGAACTGCATTTTTCCCCTTTTTTTGGAAAGCAAGAAAGATGGAGTTGCGGCTGATTAGGAGGAAGAAATATCAATCCTCCCAGCCCTATTCAAAAAAGAAGAGTTACGTCTCCTTTCAGCCCCCAAGCTTCCCTAATATTAGGGAAATAAATGCCCGAAACAGGGGTGGAAACAAACTTGTTCTATTTGTTCCCACAAATAACATAACCTGGGTGGTAAACAATGATCTAGATTTTGGAGTCTACAATCACACAATACAAAAATGAGGAAAAAATCGTCTCCCGAATCTCCTCTTAAGAGGAAAACAAAATCCGAAACAGAGAGAGAAGTTATCAGTATATGATTCAGTGCTGAAGTGAAACTAAAACGAAAAGTATATAATCACCAACAGTTATGGACAGTTCCATGCTGAGATGAAAAAACAAGTGAAAGAAAAAAGGAGAACTAGAACTAGCGGGTGAATGGAGTCTGTTCGATAATTCGGACAAGTCCTCCGTCAACCTCTATTGCTACCCAGTGCCCCAAATCATGTCGAATGCCCTCCTTAGATAGGAGGTTTGCTTCATTGTTTCGTTCCCTGTAAATGTGACAAGCAGTGATATGGTTAAAATAGGATTTTAAAAGTAGCACCTCATCTAGTAAAGGAGACAAAATGTAATTTAGGCATCTTTGGGAACCATTAAACCATTTTATGATGTTCAAAGAGTCTCCAAAGATATGGGCTTCTCTCATTTCAAGGGAGGAGAGCCAACAAAGAAGGAGATGAAGGGCTTTTAGTTCTGCGAAGTTATTTGTCCCTTGTCCAAGGCCAACTGATGCTTTGATAACTTTTCCTGATGGAAAATGAATGGTTAGGTCAACTCCACATCTATTTTGAGGATCAGATGCCTCATCAAAATATGCGCATGAGATGTCACCCGTAATAACTTGCTCTTGAATGACTCTGGCATGTTGGGACTGGAATATATTCAAATATAGATGCCCCTTCCGCAGCTAGTAGATTAATGGGAAAAAGAACGTCTTGAAAGATGACACGATTTCTCAATCCAGGTTCCCTAGGCAACAATGAGTGGGATGTTCCTCACCCTGTCATTTGGAGAATCCTGCCACCATCTCTACCACGCCTTTGAAACTACTTGACCCTCCCATTTTTGCGTACTCTTGAGGAGCCTCAAGGTTGCGGTCCAAAGACTGATATTATATGTGCAAGTGTGAAAAAGGTGGTGTACTGACTCATGGCTAGCCTTGCACAGGGAGCACCAACTAGGACCAATCTTGCTCCTTCGTTGAAGGAAATCCAAGGAGGGAACTTTGTTCTGTAGAATGCTCCAGAAGAACAATTTTGATTTCGCTGGACCCTTTAGCTCCCATAACAATTTGAACCACCACTCCGGCTCCCCCCATCCCGTCTGAGACATTTGCCATTTGTAGCCAAATTTTGGGGTGTACAGACCCATTGGGGAGTGAACCCATCTGAGCTCATCCAACCTCTCCTGGATTCTAACATTTGACCTGTGGAGCTCACTGATAAAACCCTGCCACTCCTCTGTCCACCTGTTTTCGAGCTGAAGGGCCTCCCCTATCATCCATGCTTGTCCTCACATGGTTGATTGACCTTGTTGGGCAATATTGCTTAGAGTTCTGAAGCCTCTTTGTTCCAGCCGCACAATTAGATCTCTGGAGAGGGCGTAGCCCCCAGTGCACCCCACCCATGGATCATGACCTAGCCTTACCTGTGCACCGTCTCCAACATGCCAATCCAGTCCCTGTTTGATAATCTTGACCGATGCTAGTGTTGCTTTCCAGACAATTGAAGCATTTTTTAATTTTTATTGGGTAGGCGCAGTCATTCGTTTATTGGCATTGGGTCGATGTATTTCCTTCTTACAACTGTCGTCCAAAGGTTTTCCAGTGTAATGAGTCAGCCAGAGAAGCGGTGAAGGAGGGGAGCTCCTTGATTCCCCACCCTCCCCAGGCCTTTGGTCTCACTATTTTCTCCCATGCCACCGATGGCATTACATGTTCCACCTTTGACCTTGACCATAAAAACCACAAGCCAGTGCCAATCCTGAATTCGATAAGAATCCTTCTTTAGTTGGAAACCCAGGTATTTGAAGATGTCATGCAGGGCCTTAGCTTTAAACGACAACACTTCAAAGATTTTGCCCACTTCTGCTTGGGAAAGGCCTGCCGTTGTAATTGTGGATTTCACGTTGTTTATACTTAAGCCGATAGCTTTTAAGAAGAGGTCCAACACCTCTTTTAACCGTCGAAAGTCTTCTAAGCTTCCATTGCTGAAAAGGAGAATATCATCCACAAAGAGTAGATGAGTTATGAAGAGGTTGACAACAACCTCAATGCCTTTTAGGCCCCCCCTTCTTTTTGCATCATGAATCATTAGATTAAGCCCTTCCACAACCAGTAGAAAAAATAGGGGAGATAGAGGGCACCCCTGACGAAGGCCTCTTTGAACATGAAAAAAGTTGGTAGCAGCCCCGTTGATCAAAATGGAAATACTGGTAGATGAAATGCACCCCATCACCCAGTTGATGAAGTCAATCCTGAAACCAAGATGGGTCAAGAGAAGTCGAAGATACATCCAACTAATTCAGTCATATGCCTTGGAAAGGTCTATTTTTACAATTGTTCCTTTTTTTCGACTTCTTTTCAGGCTGTGGATAGTTTCCTGAGCCACCCCAACGGCCTCGTGAATTTGTCTTCCATCTAGGAAGCTAAACTGTTCCAGGGAGATATTTCGAGCGAGTTAAGGTTTAAGGCGAGTAGCTATCACTTTTGCAATGATTTTATAAATGCACGAGCAAAGAGAGATAGGTCTGAAATCATCGAAGGATTTCGGATCCTCCTTCTTGGGGATGAGGGCGAGGAAAGTGGAGTTGAAAGGTTGATAGATGGTTCTGGTGCGTCTCGACTCTTCAACCACTAGAAGCAGGTCATCTCCCAAAAAATAAAAAAAATGTTGGAAAAATTCCACCATCCAACCAGGCTCTTGTCCTTCTGTATTGCCTTGAGGATATTCTCCACCTCCTCTTTCGAGTCAGGCTCCATAATGCTGTCATTCCCTTCTTCATCAATATATCTGGGGAAAAATTGAGCAACTCTGATCACTTCAGCAATAGATGCCTCCGCAGGGGCTCTGAACAAAGTTTTGAAGTGTTTCACTCCTAGTGAAGATAAGTCTTCAAAAGATCGTGTCGTACTTACTTCCTGCGTCTGCATTCCCCATATAGTATTAATATTTTTCCTTCCTCTGGCATAGTTCTGGAAAAATTTCGTGTTCTCATCTCCTGCTGTCAACTAGATTGCCCTGCTTTTGAGGCGCCAACTTTCTTCCCTTTCCAATAAGATTTTCCTTCTTAATGCTTTAAGGATCTTTACTCTGTCCCTCGATTCAATGGAGGCATATCCGGCCCCTTCCGGACTTTCAAGGAAGTCAAGTTCTTCATTTATCTTCTGAAATTCTTCCTCCTCCTTTAGTTTTTTGGCGTTTGCCCATTCCAAGATAGATTTTTTCATTTTCTTTAGATTCTCCATAAACATCCAACTCATACTACCTGATTCTGCCGATCTTTCTATCCTCCAAGTGGCATGGAACAAAAAGTTGTAAGATTCATCTTTGAGCTAGGAAGAGTTAAACTTGAAGGGAGCCCTCGACTTCTTATGAGGACCTTTGATCTCTAGGAGGATGGGTAGGTGGTCAGATATGCCCCCTTCCCCAACCCAATGCCTAAAGACAGAGGATCTGGCCACCAGGTTTTCGTTAAGGAGGAAGCGATCCAACTTCTTGGCCACCCTATCCTCACCCATTCTTCTGTTCCTCCAAGTGGGTCTAGGTTTGATCAGATTTGCATGCACCAGGTGAGAGGAGACCAGTTTAATAAGAAATAAATCAGTGAAGGGGTCTGCTCGAGCAGAAGGACCCTAGGATTCAGAGATCCCCAAGGAAAAATTGAGGTCTCCTCCCAGAATGAGATTTGAGTTATTCAAGCAGGACTTGGCAAATAGCTTGTTCCAGTACTGCACCCTATCCAAACAAGGCCCATAAACATTTAAAAGAAGAAGAGGGTGATAGAGCTCATTTGAGTAGACTTCCATGGCTAAGGCATTTTCAAAGCTCCATGTGAAGATTTCCTTTAGCCTCCCGGATTTTATGCCCAATGCCAAGCCCCTAGATCTTCCATGAGCATCCGGGGCCAGAAAAAACCACCCCGGGAACATCCTGGACATTGTTCCAACCATTTCTTCCCCCATCCCCAAGGTCTCCTGTAACATAAGGACGTCTGGTTCGTAGGACTTCATCAAAGCCCTCAATGCTAATTTTTTGGGTTGACTAGCAAAACCCCTGCAATTGTAAGAGAGATTGATCATCGATAAGCCAGGGTGGGGGTCTGCGCTGCTGTAAGCACCCCAGATAGGGAACGCTGCTTCCCTTCCGCAATGTCGATTTTTGCGTTAACTTGTGCCTTAGAAAGATTGGATTTCCTACCGCTCACCTTTCTAGGGCCTACTCAAATTGGATTAGCCTCTAATCCTCCAATAGCCTCCTCCTTCATGGGTTTCTTCAGAAGTGATCTTAAATTATATGGGGGTTTTTCAGGGGGCGATACAATACCAGATACAAAGGGGGGTTCCGACGGGGTAGCCGAGATGGAGGAGGTTATGATACTGTCTAGGGAATCTATGACATCATGCATTTGCAAATATTCCATTTGAGATGGCTTGGAAGGACCAGGCTTTGAATAAGAAAAAAATAGAAGTACATAAAGAGGTGAAAAGAGAGGAAGAAGAGACCATTATTGTACCCTCCAGAACAGATGCATCGAGCTCAGCTTCATGGAAGGGTGAAGATGTTGGAGGGCGCTCCGGTTCATGTTCCATTGCTATAGGGTTGTTTTGCTCTGACAATTGTTCAGTAGGAGCTGTTCCTGTCATGTTGCCACCTGGTTCGTCAACCCCTTCCATCATCTCCCCCTCAGGTGCCCTGAGCTCTTTTGCAACCGAGGGCCTCAGAGGCCCTTGGTTTATCCTTTTCTGCTTCCTTCTTCTTCAATGCCCAAGTGGGCAGTCCTTTGCCAGATGTCCATATTTATGGCATCGGTGACATCGGAAGGGCATGTGTTCATAGTCCAGTGTCTGTGTAAACTCTAATTCCTTATATTTGAGGTGCATATCTTCTGCTAGGCCTTCTTTAGGATTGAGGTTGACCAAAATTCTGGCAGCACTCAGATCCTTGGTTTGCTGGAAAGACATATTTGCTTCAAGGAACTGACCCAATGTGTTCCCAATTGACCAAAAAGCCGAATCCGTCCAGAAGGGTATTGGTAACCCTGGAAGGTTTACCCCAACTAGTGTTTCTTCAATTTTTTCCCTATAAGCATCAAACAATCGCGTCCATTTCCTGAATAAGACATGCCTCTTCCCGAAATTCCAGTTTCTTTCTATAACCCATTCTAGATGCTCCTTTTTCTCAAACTTAATCATAAACCACCCCCGGACTAAAGTTTGGATATCTGTGGGACTTCTAGGGGTATCCACCCATACCGAGGCTGCCCAGTCTGTGATATAATTGACAAAGTATTTCCTTCGTCTGACTCTGCCTACTAGAATGGTTTTTGCTGCTTCCATTACTTCATCAATGAGTATGTCCACTCCAAAGACAGAACATGGGCTCTCTTCCTTTTTTCTGATCAACTTGGTCTTCCTTCTCTTTGTTCCTGCAACCCCACTCCTTCCACCTTCCTCACCCTCCAACGACCTTTCAATAGCATCTAGTCCTTCAAGAAGGGCGACCCAAGTGGCCCTTCCCCAGTGTGTTTAAAGGCCTCCCGAGAAGGGCCTCTTGCTTCTAGATGACCTTCTTGTTGTTTGGCCTCCCTAGATACCTCCTGTCGATTCTCACCTCTGTGGGATCCTTCCATCCAGAAGGGTATTGGTAACCCTGGCAGCTTTACCCAAACTAGTGTTTCTTCGATTTTTTCCCTCTAAGCATCAAGCAATCGTGTCCATTTCCTGAATAAGACAGGCCTCTTCCTAAAATTCCAGTTTCTTTCTATAACCCATTCCAGATGCTCCTTTTTCTCAAACTTAATCATAAACCACCCCCGGACTAAAGTTTGGATATTTGTGGGACTTCCAGGGGTATCCACCCATACCGAGGCTGCCCAGTCTGTGATATAATTGACAAAGTGTTTCCTTTGTTTGACTCTGCCTACTAGAATGGTTTTTGCTGCTTCCATTACTTCATCAATGAGTATGTCCACTCCAAAGAGACAACATGGGCTCTCTTCCTTTTTCCTGATCAACTTGGTCTTCTTTCTCTTTGTTCCTGCAACCCCACTCCTTCCACCTTCCTCACCCTCCAACGACGTTTTAATAGCATCTGGTCCTTCAAGAACGACGACCCAAGTGGCCCTTCCCCAGTGTGTTTAAAAGGCCTCCCAAGAAGGGCCTCTTGCTTCTAGATGGCCTTCTTGTTGTTTGGCCTCCCTAGATACCTCCTGTCGATTCTCACCTCTATGGGATCCTGAAAACCTTCCCTGTTCCTCCGCTGAAGACGCAGGTTGATGAGCCCCTACCTGTCCCAAAGGCGTCTACCTCAAAACACTAGGGTTTCTAGACAAACCCTTAGCTACCTCCGGCCTCGAATTCGTCGCTTCACTCCCCTGTGAGAAAAGAAAATTTTTAAGGAAACTAATGCTCTGCCACTGTTGTGGGTTCTTTTGTGCACTAGGAGCATCCAACTGAGTTCCTTTGCCCAGATCCGAAAATCTGTGGCTCTCTCCCAAGAAACCCTTAAGATCAACAGAACTCTGAATGCCACAACTAACAACTATGTCTTCCAACCCCCCTGAGAGAAACGAGATTGATGAAATACCTGGTGGTGTAGGGTTTAACTGATTTGTCGAAACTTGAGCGACTCCTTGCTTCCCAGGAAATGTCGAAAGCTGGAGTAGCCCTGGTTCATTCTCTTCCTTCCACGTGCTATTGAAAGTACTTTGAAGGCTTTCTTCCAGGAGCGTTGCCCTGTTTGAAAACCCCCAAGTCCTTTCTAGAACTTTTTTCTTCAGACTTGCGTCACCAATGGCTGGAATATACTGCTCCAAATTTCTCGCCGACACCTCGTGCCCCCAAACTGCTAACAGGTCTTCCAGCGCCGTTTCTAAATCAACTAAATGTCGTTCAAAACACATCTTTACTGTGTGCTTTAGTGCCTAAATGACTGCTCTAACAGCGCAGGACCTTCTCCAGCATCGAAGCCTCGTGCTCACACCACCGTCGAGCAGTACGGTTAGGGTTTGAGTGCGTTGAGACGGTCATCCTAACCCAACTTAGCCGAAAGCAAGCGTTAAACCCCAGGCATGGTGTGGTCATCTGTCGAGAGCACAGATGTCTGATGGGCTCTGAAAGCCCAGGACGACTGTCACGTCGAGGCTCATCTCGAAACGATGCCTGTAGCCAGATTCACAGCGCCTGTGGACATAGTCTGCCTCCATGATTAGGGTTTCAACCCAGCTTCTCTGTCATCCTTCCAATAAAATCCAATCAACTTCACTTCCCCATCACAAAACCTCACTCTGTAATACCTCCTAAGTTTAGACTTAGGAAATACATTAAAATAATTAATTAATTAAATAACTCCCAAACCAGATGAAATTTCCCAAATCCCTCTCTGGGTCTTGTAGATTAAGTGTACTCTAGTCTGTCGACAAAATTTGGGAGCTAGAGCACATCCGATGCTACCCCAAATACACAAAATCTCAACACTCCCTCTTAGCATTAGGAGTGTGCTCTAGCAATCCATCACACCATGCATTACAAAATTTTGGGCTCTGGTTCCGTGTTGTTGATGCTTGGCCTGCTGCCACTCAACTCTGCACTGCTGTTGCCATTCTATACTGCTGCCATGACACTGTCACCGCCACTGCCACATCTGTACTGCAAATCCCTCTCAATCTGTTGCATCCGTGCTGCTCATAGCACTGCTACTGCTGATCTGCTGCACTGCAACTTCAGTTGTTGAGTGAAACAACTGAATTTCCTGCCTAGTCTTTGACAGACAAGCCAGTTGGGCTGCATCCTCATCACTGAAGCTCCATAGGCTAATGATTTGTGCTAACATATGAAGGATGATGCACAACAACAACTCTGCACTGCATAAGCAGACTCGCTCTGCACTGCTGAAGTCAGATCATCTCTTTGTGATGAAATCCCTTACACTGCGTTGTGCTGTGCTGTCCTCCTGAAGCCTCCACGCTGTTGCAGCTCTGCTCTGCGTAAGTAGCTCTGCGCTGTGTTGCTGAAGTCACATCGACCCCTACACTGCTGCTGTTGCATCTGCACTGCGCTGCTCCTACCAGCCTTTAGATCTGCCTCTGCTTCATCCGTGATCTATGCACCCACTGCTCCACTTGTTCTGTTATTGTCTTAAGGCTCCTGTAGCTCGGATGTGATCTAAGAGATGAGCTGCTCAAAGATCCTGCCCCTCATTCTGTAGCTCCTCTACAGATCCATGTCGCCCCACTTCCGTGGTTCATGAGCACTCATGGCTGCATCATGTTCCGACCCATCATCTGCTACATCAGCCTTGGAAGATAAAACTTCCTTGTCCTTTTTCTTCTGAGGACAATTGCTGGCAAAGTGTCCTAATTCACCACACTGAAAGCGCTTGATCTTTGATAGATCCTTCTTTTTCTTTCCTTGCTGCCTCTTTGATGCCAAGGCTGCATCTTCTTCATCTTCCTCCTTCATTTTGCTCGATCCAGAGTTGTACTGCTTCTTGGTGATTCTGCGGAGTTCTTCTTGACGCAGAATTGCCCACATGATGTCCCAATCTGGGAGGTCAGCTTTGCCCAAAATACTTTGGACAAAGGTTTCCCAGCCATTTGTGACTGCATTGAGAGCAGTCCTGACCATCAGCTTATCTTCCACCTTAGCACCTGTTGCAGTCAACTAATCCCGATCAATTGCAATTTGAAGAGGAAATGTTCTGTGTCCTCTCCCTTGGTCATCATGAATGACTGCATCTGAGTCTCCAACAACATCTTCCTTTGGACAGACTTTCCCTCATATATGGAAGTTAAGGCCTTCCACATTTCATTAACTGTCTTATTTTCATCTATATGTGGGACGATATGGTCCTTAATTCCATCCATGATAAGCCGCTTGGAATGGCCAACAACTTCAGTATGCTTCCTTAGGAGATCTGCATCAGTCGGTGTGGCCAGAACTTGTTCTGCATGGTCTCTTAGATGATATGCCTCTAGGACTATCAGGATCCTAGCCTTCCAAATTGAAAAGTTGGATAGGCCATCCAATTTGTCCTGATCACGCAGTCCATGAGGAGCCATATGCTCATAAATGTGTCAGAGCTTCCTTTATCTTTGCTAGAGATCCAAATCTAAGGCCCTTGGCAAAACAAGCATGTTCTGCTCCCTCTAACAACTGATTTCCCTACTTGGAAATTTGCCAAATCAATAATGATTCAGCTCACTTTGATCCTGTGATGAATCTCCAAGTTTCTTTGGCTAGAAAGTCTCTAAGATGCTGATCTCCTCCCGCTCTTTGTTACTAGTGCTTAGGTTAAAAATTTGAAAACTTCAGAAATTTAACCCCACCAACACCTTCTGAATTTCTGCAACTTTGCTTCAGGCTCTTCTCGATCTGACAGTTTCAGATCTGCGTCACACTGGCTGGCTTCAGACAATCCCGACACTGCCTCTACGCAGTAAGTTCGTAGGCGTGTTGGGAGACAATGTTAGATTGCATCACCCTGCCCTGTCGTAACTCTGCTTCTCTCAAAACTGCGTTGTCCCTTCAGATCTACCCTTCTGCCGCTTCTGCTGCACTTCCTGCTGCTTTCTAAAGAAAAACCTTTAGTCTTCTGCTGGTGACCCTCCTAGATCTGCAATTGCTCTGATACCATTTGAAAATTTCTGAATGTTACAATTATGCAGAAATATACTGTTAAATCTGGTTATGCTCCTCCTACTTAATTAAGTTATTAACTAAATAATTCAGATTAATATCGAAGCAAAACACATAACATACTTTCACCAATTCAGATCTAGAAAAAGTACATGTACACATAGACAAAGTGACAGTGATTTTCTGGACAAATAGTCCTTGGAAAAACCCAATGTGGGAAAACCGGTCTCTGATTGCTGGAGGGTTTTATTAGTAAGAGTTTTTCTGAATACAACAAATCTGGCTTTCAGATTTGGAAAACCCGACAGAGATAAAATAGATCTACAACTCACCGGCTGTTCTGAAGGCAAAATAATGATTGACCCACACCCTCAAACGGGATTGACAGGACTCGGCCAAAATTAGGCCTTAGTAACCCCGGCGCTGCCCCGTCAACCCCCTGCAGCCCCTGCATCCCTGAGCGTTGGCCTGGAAATGGTTGCATTACCCTAGATTGGGTGACGTAGTCCCTACCCTGCCCCTAAGGGTATGTGTGTAACCTCTGAGGGTTTCTAGCTGCCTTATGCTGCCCTGGGAGTGACTACGCAACACCTGCATAGCTGAAGCTGCCCTTGCATTGCACAGTTGCTGCCCTCTTGCTGCTGAAGCCCATGCTCCTCTACGCTACCTTTTTGAAGCTGCTCTATGTGTCTTGCTGATTCTAGACACTGGGATCAGATCATCCCCTTTATCTAAACACCCCTTTCTGCGGCTGAAACACTTCTGAGTATTCTTAGCAAACCCTGCCCTAGAATCTCACTTAGCTTCAGTGCTTCGCCTCTGCGTGTCTTTACAAATGACCCCAATCCTTTTCTTTATACTTTTCTCGTTGGGAAACCAACGACCATGATCAGATCTTGAATCAATGGCTAAGATTTAAAGAAGGCTTGATCTGTGTGACTTAAGACAATTTCATCACATGCTTAATTTAATTAAGTTTAATTAAATAAATTTCTTTAAGTTTAGACTTAGGAAATACATTAAAATAATTAATTAATTAAATAACTCCCAAACCAGATGAAATTTCCCAAACCCCTTTCTGGGTCTTATAGATCAAGTGTACTCTAGTCCCTCCACAAAATTTGGTAGCTAGACACATACAATGCTACCCCAAATACACAAAATCTCAACACATAGTATAAATTTAGAGTGTGCCTCTTCTTACCCACTTTTAAATTTCCACATTTGTTTTTTGGTAGGTCTGTTATTGCTCATACTAGTAGGGGCTCTAAAAGGGGGTCCTCAGATGACTACTACTAGATAAAGGGAAACAAATGGAGCAATAGCTCACTAGTACCTCGACTAAGGCTCCCTACACTTTACGAACTTTCATCGATGGGAGGAGACCCAATATGATGAGGACCACAAAATAAGTAGATAATGCTAGGGTGAGGGGTGATCCTAGGGGTCTATTCATGAGAGAGGCTCAAATATATAGCTTGCTTGCTTTGGAAGGCAAGGTTGAAGGCTCTCAAGGTAGGGCTTAAGGGTAATTTCAAGGTTAAGGTTTAGGGAATGTATCTTACAATGGAGGCCCTTAAGCCCTAAAATTCTTGTAGAGGCTTGGATTCCAAGTGGTCTTTGAAGAATTACTCTTAATAGCTTGTGGGACCACACATGACCAAGTGGACCCAGAGGGTAGGCCAAGGTGGTAGGGTCTAACAACCAATGATTTTCTTGACCTATTCCAGAGGGGAAAGGAACCAAAGAATGAAATTTCAGCTCGAGAGAAGGTGAGGATCCCAAGGAGGTCTTTAACCTAAGGAAACCAAGGGCAAGATTGATCTTGAGGCTAGGGCTTGAGGTATCTCACAATCCCACCGTTGATATTGCTTCAAAACTGGAGGGTGCCTAAAAGAAACCCCAACGCAGAGGATGACAAGAGATCGAATTTTTCTAGTGGGTGGTTTGCAAGATAAATGATGCCCCGGGTGACCTAGAGGGATAGACCTAGAAAAGAGAAGGTGAGCGAAGGAAAATAATTTGAGTTGATCACCTTTATGGTAGACCAATGGCTAGTCCTTTGCGGAGATTTGCAGTCAAGAATAATAATGACTATGGACATTCAATTTTCTATGTCAAAGCCTTAAAGACAACTTCGCATAGCTTTAGCGCAACAACAAAAGCAACTTCAAGAACTTTATACTTCGTTTTTCAAAATAGATGGCTTACCAAGATGAATTTTAGTAAAGAAGCATATCTAGGAACATTCTTTCATAATACATGACCCATACATGAAGCATCACTATCTAGAAACCCAATTCCCAGAACTTGGCATAAATGGATGTAGCAAATCTGCCCTAGTATAGCGAAAACCCAACAACAATGTATGTGGCAAAAATAAAAAATAAAATAGCATCAACAATTTTCCAATCAAGAAGCTCCAAGACAAGAGAAAATAATCCAAACATCAAAATTCTTTCCGTGATCCAAAAACTCATGCTCCAAGAAGCTCCAAGACAAGAGAAAATAATCCAAACATCAAAATTCATTCCATGATCGAAAAACTCGTCCTCCAAGAAGGATAGCGAAGCTCTCTAAAGAGATAAATCCAACCAAGTGATGATGCTAAATTGAATTCACATCACTTGTATTTATACACTTCTAATGAGTTCGATTTAGCTAATTGAGCCTACATTAGCCCCTAAAACAAAATAATATGCAAAATAACTAGGTTTCGGTGACAAGCCCAACAACCTAGCTTATAAACAAAATAATAAGTCTCTCAAGAGGTCGAATGATGAATAATGCATGTCGTTGGGTCTTCTAAGAAGGCTGATAAAGTCCATAAGTGCCATATGATGAATATGACTACCAAAAGTAGTGGACAAGGCGTTGGCCTCTTGTTCTTCAAATAATAAATCTGTGGTGCTCCCAATGGGTGTGGGGGCACACAAGTAACCTCATGGGTTTCCAAGTAGATCGAAGATGTTTGTAGTGTTGGAAATACTGAGAGGGGGGGTGAATCAATGTTTCTTTTCAATTGTTAATTTTATCTGTTAGATCACTTGTATTTAGAACACAAAAAGAATGATGATAGAATAAATACTTTGATTAATTTCTTCTTTACCAATATATGTAGGGCTCCAACCCTAGATGAAGACACCGATCTTCAATCTCCCAGGCTTCAACCTGTATTTCCAAGCACCGACTTGGACTTCCAAGGCTCCAACCTTGTCAATTCTGAGGCACCAACCTCAAGGGCTCCAACCCTATATCTGGTACAGGCTCCAACCTGGTCTATTGAGGACTCCTATCCTCTAGGGCTCCAACTCTATTTTCCAAGGCACCAACCTTGTTTCTATGAGGCTCCAACCTCCAGCTTCAATTCGTCAAGATATATTTGGTTATACTTCACGGCTCCCAATTTCTTCTTCAACGAGCCCTGGCAATATTCAGCGATCCCCTTACTTAGTCTCCACATCACTTCATCAATGACAACCTTGTGTTTCACATGAAGGTGTCTCTGCAGCTCTTCATGGTACCAAAACAATCTTTCCAAGGTCACTCCACGAGGGCTTCAATCAAGGTGTCCAAGAATGTCACCAAGACCAGCTTCTACACTGCTTCAACAAGAAGTCTACAAGGGTTTGTCCAAAAACTGCTCCAACTGTTTCATGTTCTTCAAGTATTCCCTGCTGTTATAATGTTGCCCCAGGACAACAATGCTCCAAAGATGCTCATTCAAACAAGATCTTTTATGTTGTATTTCAATGCCTAAGATCTGTGCTAATGATGAAACTGATGCATCTGTTCTTCCATCAATTCTGTGAACTGAATGTGTTCTTCCCTTGATGATGTGATTACACTATTCTTGATTATGTGGTTGTGCTTTGGTACCACTTTTACTTCTTGAAACTGTTGTAGGTCACCTTCTCTAACAGTGACGATGATGTCCTTACTAATTGCTTCTTAAATGACCGGAAAAGAATATCTTCATTACTCCTTCTACTTCACTGCTTTAGATAATGAATCTGTTGTAGCCAATAACTTAACATTGCGACAAGATAACTCACAGATTTGAGATAGTCCAAGACTGCAATGCAAAATAACCTGCAATCCGAGACAGCCCTCTGTAATGCTAGCTTCTACAGGAGGCAAGTCCAAGCTCTCCACACAGAAGCTGCCGCAGGTAACTGAACCAATAGCACCGAGCTGCCCTGAAGTCCAAGCTAAGGAGAAACCTATCTACAGGACTGATCTAATCCGAGCCTAAACTAGGCTGCAATACAAGTCTGAGGTTCAGTTTAATATAATCACAGGTATGTGCCTTTATTTCACTGATGCAAGGTATAAATACTAACTAATTCGAGCCTCTACAGGTCTTGGATCATTGGTCTGTAGTTCTTCAATGGGACTGCAAGCTACAGAACTGAGTTGTAGTTCTGAGCCACCAATGCTAGAACCTAGCCTCCATGGGACTGCAATCTGTAACAAATATCAGAGTTATGTCCTCCAGCAAATAAGCACAATCCAATGCTGTAAACACAGGTGTATACTTCAGGTTTCAAGATGATTGTCCTAGTTTGAGCTGTCCACTAGCCTGAGGTAACCCAATCACAAATATTTAGCCCAAAACGTGATGCCAAAGTCCTTCTTGGCCTCCTTAATTCTGTGTTCATTCTCTGAATTTTTTACCAAATTCATGGTTGAAATGAGGTGCTGGACGTCATATTTATATAGGATTTGACTTTTAATAAAGAGACACGCCCCTTGGAGGGAGGTCGACATGAATGTCTGGGTGTAGGTCGGCTAGTCTTAAAAAATATTATTTTTAAACTTAAAAATTCATTTTCTCACAAACCGCTGGGAGTTTCGCGGCGTGTAAGGGCTCATTGGAAAGAGGAAAAAAATCCTCTTTAAGATGGTCTAGGTCCCATTGAGAAAAGATGCTTATAAGGTGGCAATTTTTTTCTTTTTCTTTGTGACTCTCCTTAAATTTTATGCATAAAAATTTTGGGACAGCATGAGGAATGTTTGGGACAGAATGGCTTTTCCATTGTTTGGCTTCTTCATCATCATAGGATCCTGTAGGATATTCATGTCATCCAATAATAGTGCAGTGATAATAGATATGCCAACAACCATAGTGCAACATTTATTAACTCTCCATTAGGAGATTTCCAAGTCCTTCATGTTATGTCTTGCCATTAAGTGATTTCCAAGTCCTTCAGGTCATGTCTCCAATCATTGTCCATGTCACTAAGACCTTCATCAAGTGCCATCACGTATGACATCATCATGTGTGGTCATTCATGTATAGTCCTTCAATATCAAGGGTAAGGACATCATTCGGGTTCAAGGGTTCTTCATGAAGAATAAGAACATCATCATGATTTCTAGGGCTTCTTTATCAAGAGCAAGGATACATGAGGTTATGGTGTCTTTATGGTTAGTTCAAGCATCTAGGACAAGACATCTTCTTAGTGGTTTGACATCATAATGGCATCATTCATAGCTTGACATATTCATTAATGACATCCTTATCAAACAAGAGGGACTTGTCAGTATGAGCAAGGACATCATCATATTATGGATCACAAGAATATTTGCCATCCTAATAATGCCATATTGACATCAATGACAACCTTGAATAACAATCTCCCCCTTTGTCATTGATGGCAATATTCCTTCCCTTCCAACATTCTCTCCCCCTTTGACATCAATGGCAAACGCGGTGCCCAAGTTCTCCCCTTGTCAAGTTGCTTCTTTTCTTCATCAATAGTAGTTCTTCATAGATATGTTACTCCCCCTGTAATGGTGCTCTTCCTTTTGCCAACGCGATCCATTATTTCTTCATGTGATGAATCGACTCCCCTTGCTTCCATAAACTTCTCTAACTTCGTTAGATAAGAAAGATTGCTCCCAAGAGATGATCTATCAAAAGATGATTGTCCATGTGACTCATCAAGAATTTCATAGGGCCTATTCATGAATAGCTTCTTCAAGAATGATTAAGAATCATAAGCTCCCCCTGATAGTATGCATGGTCTCCTTTGGCAGAGTCTCATTATCAAACACATGGAATATCAAGGATGACTTCATCAGATCAACAACATGTGTTGTTGGTTGGAGTGTTCAAGAGACTTCTGGATTCAACTTGTTTCCTTATCCATACTTGTGTAACTTTCTTCTCTGGCTTGGTTGTCATGGTTTTAGCTTGTTTAGGAACCCAAGTCAAGTTACAATCACGTGCCATATGTCCAATGTTATGGCAATTGAAGCACTCTATCTTGTTCATGAATAAGAAGTCATGGCTTCTTGCAAAATTTCTTCTAGGAGATTGACGGGGACCATTATATTTGTCTTTGTGATATACCCTACAATCTTTTGCCATGTGCCCAAAGTTTGTACAAGAATAACAATATCCAAGAAATATACTTTCGTGCTTGGGAGATGAAGAGTTCCTTGAAGTACTTCTGAAGTCTTTTTGCCTTGGAATTCCTTGATGATATTCATTGCCTTTTGGTGTTTTGACATCGATCTGCAAGTCTTCTTGGAGTAGGATTTCTTCTAATGTCATCTTGACTCTTGCCTTTGTTGAAACTGGGAGTATCATTTTTTCTTGGCTTCCTCACACCCTTGTTGTTTGAAGCATTATCATTCTTGTTTGAGGGTTCACTTACATAGCCAAGACTTGATTTATCAAGAGGAGATCTTTGAAGACTTAGGATGTCATCTAGGGTTTGAGAACTTTTAAAGTTCTTATTCAACAAATCAACCTCCTTTTTAAGAAAGACAATTTCTTCCTTCATTTTCTTGCATTCTTATCCTTCTCTAATAGAATGGTCTCCATTTCTTCCTTCATCTTGGTTGCTTCACATGATTGGGCCTTAAGAGAAGTGATTTCTGATCTTAACTTGATGATGTCATCATCCTTTTCTTCTAGTTGGCACGTCATGGTGTATCTCTCCTTTTCTGCTTCATCAACTTGTCCTTCTACGAATGCCAATGCTTCCATCACCTTCTCAGCTCCTTGTGCTTTTTCCCTTGCATCTTCTAGTTGAGATCTAAGGGACGAGATATTTTCCTTGTATTGACCAATCTCTGCTTCAAGTTTGTTTAAGCTCTTGAGTCTTTGTTCAAGGTGGCTTGACAAAGTTTCTTCCTTTTTCCTTTGCCTTATCCAATTGATTTGTCATGGATATGACTTCTTCATGATGCTTTCTTTTGTTTTGATGAAATTCCTCCTTAAGTTTGGTGAGCTCCTCATCCCTTTCTTGTACTTGAAGCTTCAAAAGATCAAATTCCTTCCTTGTCTTGTCTTGGTTACCAACTTGTGCTTTCTTCTTAAGTTCCTCATTTTCCTTTTTCAACCTGGTAATCTCTTCCATGGAAGCCATAAGTTTAATTAGGAGATCTTCTTCAAAGTCTTCTTTGTTCTCTTCATTTTCTAGGTCTCCTTTAGCCTTGTTGTCATCTCTCTTATCTTTAGTTTCCTTGATGGGTTTTGGATTTTTTTCTTGTTTTCCATCATCCTCTTGGCCAGAGATCATTGTCAATGCCCCTTTTGAGTGAAGATCATAAAGTTTGTCCCATATGCCTTTTGCTGACAAACATTTTTCAAAAATGGCCTTCATAGAGTTTCGTAACCCATCCAAAATTGTCTTTGTTGCTCTTGTATTGTACTCCTTGGATTCTCCTTCCATCATGTTATCAGTGATCACCGATTTCCAGACTTCAACTCCTTGAGTCTTTAATAAATTCCTCATTCTCGCCTCCCATATATCAAAGTTTCCATTGAACAATGGAGCCTTCGCAAATTGATTGACTTCAATTTCGATGGTTGAGGAAGACACATCTGTAGGAGGATTGGAGGCTTTCTTCCTTGGCTTCACCATTTGTGTTCTAATGATCAACCTTCAAGTTGTTAGGCTTTGAGTGAAGGTATTGGCTCTGATTCCAATTGTTGGAAATACTAAGAGGGGGGGGGGCGGGGGGTGAATCAGTATTTCTTTTCAATTGTTATTTTTACTTAGTTAGATCACTTGTATTTAGAACACAAAATGAACAATGATAGAATAAATACTTTTATTAATTTCTTCTTTACAATAAATCAAATACAATATATGTAGGGCTCCAACCCTAGATGAAGACATCGATCTTCAATCTCCCAGGATCCAACTTCTATTTCCAAGCACCGGCTTGGACTTCCAAGGGTCCAACCTTGTCAATTTTGAGGCACCAACCTCAAGGGCTCCAACCCTATATCTAATACAGGCTCCAACCTAGTCTATTGAGGACTCCTATCCTCTAGGGCTCCAACCCTATCTTCGAAGGCACCAACCTTGTCTCTATGAGACTCCAACCTCCAGCTTCAATTCGTTCAGATATATTTGGTTATACTTCATGGCTCCTAATGTCTTCGTCAACTAGCCCTGACAATCTTCAGCTATCCCCTTACTTAGTCTCCACGTCACTTCATCGATGATAACCTTGTTCTTCACCTGAAGGTATCTCCACAGCTCTTCATGGTACCCAAACAATCTTTCCAATGTCACTCCATGAGGGCTTCAATCAAGGTCTCCAAGAATGTCACCAAGACCAGCTTCTACACTGCTTCAACAAGAAATCTAAAAGGGTCTGTCCAAAAACTGCTCCAAGTCTTTTATGTTCTTCAAGTATTCCCTGCTATTATAATGTTGCTCCAGGACAATAATGCTCCAAAAATGCTCATTCAAACAAGATCTTTTATGTTGTATTTTCAATGCTTAAGATCTGTGCTAATGATGAAACTGATGCATCTGTTCTTCCTTCAATTCTGTGAACTAAATGTGTTCTTCCCTTGATGACGTGATTACATTGTTCTTGATTATGTGACTATGCTTTGGTACCACTTTTACTTCTTGAAACTGTTGTAGGTCACCTTCTCTAACGGTGACGATGATGTCCTTACTAATTGCTTCTTAAATGACCGGAAAAGAATATCTTTAGTACTCCTCCTACTTCATTGCTATAGATAATGAATCTGTTGTAGCCAATAACTTAACATTGAGACAAGATAACTCACAGATTTGAGATTGTTAGAAAATTATATATTACAGAGCAACGCAACACATAAAATATGTGGAAACACAACCACAAAAAACATATAAAATCAGAGAGACATAGATATTCGTGGTTCACCCAGTTTCGGCTACATCCACCCCGAACAGCCAATCCTTCCTTTTTATATCTAGCAAAATGAAGAGACACAACCTACAACAGATCCGCAGTAATATCCTCTGTTCTCTCTCACAGTCTCCGTATCTATTTCTCGCTCTGAGAATACACATACATTGTGTTATCACTCCACCAGATTCCCAAGGCTGAGGAAGGAATCCCAACAGAGGTAACCACAAACCAAACTTTTGACTTGGTATCTAGCCCTACCAAGTCGGAGAGGGCTCTCTCCAAAAAATCATAGCCAAGAGGGCTGGAGCAATTAGGGTTTTTAGGCTAGCTAAGAAATGCAGAAGGGTTTGATTTGTTTTGATTGGGGTTGGGCTCATTGAATGAGGATTAGTTCAAGGGGACTAGGTTAGGGCAAATGAGATGGAATTGCAGTCCATTTGATGGGGCAAGGTAGGTACAAAGCTCAACACTTAAAGGTGATTTGGTGAGATGGTTTAAGACTGATGAGGAGCCAGGAAGAGCATAGGAGATGTATTCTTCCTAAACTGAAGAAAATGGACAAATTATGAAAAATTTCCCAAAAAAAAGCATGAAAAACATGTATTCTTCCTATCAACTTGAAATTTATCATATAATAGACATGAAAAGTTTATGAGCTCACAAAGCATTCATACAAATGATCACAGAGAAAAAATTATGCCAAACATTCATATCACATGAATACCAAGGAAACTGCTGCAACTCTTCTTGTATTAATGGCCAAAATTGTATACAAAGTCTCCTTGATCAACTAAGAAAAATGAAATTGATTCCAACCCTTGACTCCTGTGAAGATTTGAGCTAAATAGACCCCAAAACCACCTCCACTCATCCATAGGGGTCGAATTCATGAGATGAGGGAGATATTACATAAAAAGATGAACTGATATCTAGAGTGTAGGATGAGAAAAGTGACTCATTTCTATCTCTAATGAACTGATTCATTACACCTCAAATGGTTGACTTACCTAATGTATTTACCCTAGGTAAAAGTAAAAACGTGATATTTACATTCATCTTGACCATTTACATAAGTAAATTCCTCATTTCCTAAAGTAAAAGTCAGACAGGAGTGAAACTTCAAAAATTTCTGAAGACTGTATAAAATACATTTTTCTAGTGAAACACGTAGTGTCCAGGCAGAAAAATTGACCTATGTTCAAAGCTGATTTTGAGTGCCTTATCGGTGTCCAAATCAGCTCCATGATAGCTCATTGTAAGACCCTTTGAGTCTATTTTCCAAAACTACCTTCAGTTTTCAAAATGGTGCTCGTTTTCCCTTTCAAAAACTTGTTCTCCCAAGACTGGTAAACGTGCACCGACCAGGCAGATTTAGAGGCAGAAACATGAAATTTTGATGGTTTTTTGAGCTTTTGATGGACCAATTCTCCTCCAAAAACTCTGAAACTTTCTAGGGTTGATGTTCTCATCAATACAAACCTGTTGGTAGTGGCCATTTGTCATTTGGAGGTCCCATAAAAGAGCGTAGCGTCCAGGTCGCTACACGTTTAATAATTTTGCTGTGCTTCAGGAAAACGCGCAGCGCTAGTGCAACACCTTTTTGAAAACTACATTTGGAGGCCTTCTCGGTGTCCAAATTGGGCCCAGGATAGCTCGTTGGAAATCATATTCTGTCTACTTTCCAAATATACCTTTGGATTTCTGATTGGAGTTGATGTGCCCTGTCAAAAGTTGATTTTGCTCGAGCCTGGTCGAAAAGTGTAGAATGAGGGTGCAGAAATGCAGAGTCTTGTTGCAAGCAACTTTTGGAGGCCTTCCTCAACTACAAATTGAGCTCATGATAGCTCATTGGAAATCTCTCTTTGTCTAGTTATCATTTGAACTATCATTCAAGTGATTTGGACTCTCCAGCGATGAGAAAACGTTATTTTACCAAGGTCACTCCAGAAGTGCAACAACTCTCCTGTGGCACCTGTAATTTTGACATTTCTTTAAAACCATGACACCTGTGTAGAAACTGGAGGAGTTTTTTCTTCCCTGGCCTATGATGGACAAAAACCTCTCTCACTTTTGTCAAATTCATCTTTGTTTTGTTAGAAACACAGTTTGAAGAAAAACCGACCCTATGAGTGGCAAATGACTTGATTCTTGGAATGACTTCTCAAAAAATGGAGACATGATGTTTATGAGATGAAATTACCTCATACTTATTGATATGACCTACCTTATGGCTCCTCTGCTCAAATGTCTCGTTTCCATAACAAACCCTAGCTCAATGGGAGAGGAAATTAGGGTTTAGTGCTTGTGAACAATGATGACTTGGGCACCTTTGGGAAAAGACAACTCCCTTTGACATTTGATCAATTGATGAACTAAAACTTCTTTCACTTTGACATTTTATGTGTTGGCATGTGGAACTCTGAGTTGGCAGCCTTTGGGAGACTGAATACTTATTACATTTGAATTGACATAAAATTACATGAATAAATAAAAATTACATCTTGGACTAAAACTCACACTTGAATTCAAATTACAACTTTGGAAACTGTCTTGGAGGTCATCTTTACATGGTAAAGAGACATTATTGGGATCACCCTCATACTTTGCTGACCTTATGCAAATGAAATGGTGCATTTTCTGACCTTGAAAGACAAAACCCTAATGATCTAATGAGACTTTGAATAGCCTGACTTCCATGGTTGACTTTAACTGAGACAAGACATGGTGAAATGAGATTTTCATAGGTGTTATTATGCTTAAGAAGACATGAAGGTGAGTCAGCAAATGTGATCTTCCGAGGGAGAGTGAAGTTTTATGGAGAAGGCTACCATCAGTGAAACAATTTTTAGCATGACCTAATGGAATGATATAAAAATTTCGGAGTGAGACACCTAAAATGGAAATGAAAGGAATGATATTAATCACTAATGGCGGAATGCATTTTCTGACACTAATACAATGCAAAGCCTCAATACAATACCCTCACACAAAACGAGGGGTTGCCTTCTAGGGCAAAAAAACCTAAATCAAACATAACTTTTACTGTCAGATCATCTGCCTAATAAACGGTCTAGATTGACTAGAAATTACAATACTTTTACAAGGCAATTTTACATCTGTTTTTAGCTTGCTCCATAAAGACGCTGCCACCCCCCGTGGACCCCCCAGGCAGCATTCAATTATAGGGGGCATTGCCACATCGTTAAGAACAGGGGTCCAACGTTGTGATACATCTAAATAAAGAAGATAATCAGGCTCCACACCCAACAATCTCCCACTTGGAGACTGATTGTAGCAACTCCTCTGCTGCTTCATTTGCTAGACAATTACTCCACTTTGGACCTTGTTGTTTCTCATCGTCATCATCATACTTGAAGACCAATTGAAACTGAGCATAATCTCAGTTTCTACTTGGTTACAACTTTTGTTAGCATATCTGTAGGATTTTCGCTAGTGTGTATCTTTTTCAGCTTCAACTGTCCATCTTCCAATACTGACCATATGAAATGGTACTTGAGCTCTATGTGTTTAGTTCTGGAATGAAATGCTGAGTTCTTTGCAAGGTGAATGGCACTTTGGCTGGCACTGTATAACATGGCCATCTCATGCTTCTTATCCAATTCATCCATAAACCTTTGTACCCAAATCATTTCTTTACTAGCCTCTGTAGCAACAACATACTCTGCTTCTGTTGTTGAAAGTGCAACAACACTTTGGATTTTCGAAACCCAACTAACCACTGTTCCACGTACAGTAAATACATACCCTATAGTGCTCCTCCTGTTATCTCTCTCACTTGCCATATCTACATCAACATATCCCTGTAGAGAAATGTTTGAACTACCAAAGTATAATGCTTGATTTGTGGTACCTCTCAAATATCTGAGAATCCATTTCATTACCATCCAATGTTCTTTTCCTGGATTGTTCATGTACCTGCTTACAACATCCACTGCATGTGCAATATCAAACCTTGTGTGGACCATTGCATACATTAAGCTTCCAACTGTTGATGCATATGGAACTTTAGACATATAATCTATTTCTTCTTGTGTCTTGGGGCACATCTCCTTACTAAGTTTGAAATGGCTAGAAAAATGTGTACTAACTGGTTTTGCATTCTGCATATTAAATCTTTTCAACACCTTTTGTATGTACTCATTCTGAAACAATGTTAATTTGCGATTTTTCCTGTCTCTAGTTATTCTCATACCAAGGATTTGTTTTGTAGATCCCAAGTCCTTCATTGCAAATGAATTTGCCAATTTTCTTTAGAGCACATTTATTTACTGCATGTTAGACCCTACAACAAGCATGTCATCTACATACAATAACAATATAATATAGCTGCCATCATTTTTCTTTTTCAGATAAACATAATGATCAGAGTGACATCTAGTATAACCTTCTTCAGACATAAACCTGTCAAATTTTAGATATCAATGCCTTGGAGCCTGTTTTAAGCCATACAAGCTCTTCTTTAACCTGCACACTAATTTTTCTTTCCCTTTGACCTCATATCCTTGCCGTTGCTGCATATAGATCTCTTCCTCCAAATATCCATGGAGAAATGTTGTCTTTACATCTAACTGTTCAAGATGCAAATCTTCTGCTGCTACAAGACTTAAAATAGTTCTGATTGAAGTCATATTAACAACAGGAGAAAATATTTCATCAAAATCAATACCTTTCTTCTGTGCAAACCCCTTCACCACAAGTCTAGCTTTGTACCTCTGTTTTCCTTCATCTTCTTCCTTCAATCTGTAAACCCATTTATTCTACAATGTTGTTTTACCTACAGGCAACTTGACTAAGTCCCAAGTCTGGTTATGTATTAAGGAGTCCATCTCTTCTTTCATGGCTAGCTCCCAGTTCTTCCTGGTTTCAACTTGCATTGCTTCTTCATAACATTCGGGTTCACCAGAATCAGTGAACAATAAATAATATAATGAAGGAGAGTATCGTTCAGGGGGTCTACTTATCCTGTTAGATCTTCTGACACCACTTTCAGGTGTTTGAGGTGCTTGTTGCTGCTGTTGTTGTGGTTGTTGATTATTGTTATTTTCAGGCACCTTTACTTTTTCTGTGATCTCATCAAGAACTGTGTATTCTTTGTTTTTTTTTCCTATTTCTTTTCCTGCAACTGATCTTTATACAAGACCTTTTCATTGAATATTACATCTCTACTCCTAATGATTTTGTGATTTTCATAATCATATAAGTGATAACCAAAATCATTAACACCATATTCAATAAAGGTACATTTCTTTGATTTTGCCCCAAGCTTTGTTCTATTTTCTTTATTAATATGGACAAAGGCCTCACAACCAAAAGGCTTTAAAAAAGAATAGTTTACCTTTTTACTTGTCCATGCTTCCTCTGGAATACCACCATCCAAAGAACTTGAAGGCTCTCTGTTTATTAGATAAACAACAATATCTATAGCATCTTGCCAAAATTGTAAAGGCAATCCTGCATGCAATCTCATGCACCTTACACACTCCATGATTTTTCTGTTCATCCTTTCTGACACACCATTTTCTTTTGGTTTTCTTGGAACTGTCTTCTTTCTGCGAATTCCATGCTCTGAACAATACATATCAAACTCTTTGCTGCAATATTCACCTCCATTGTCTGATCTCAGACACTTCAACTTCTTTCCTGTCTCAATCTCAATCAAAGCTTTCCATTTCTTGAAAGTATCAAATACATCAGATTTATTCTGAATAGAATAAATCCAAGTTTTTCTAGTTGCATCATCAATAAATGTAACATAATAACGAGAGCCATCAAGGGATGATACCTGAGCAGGTCCCCATACATCTGTGTGCACAAGCTCTAATTTTTTGCTCTTCTTTTGTTTCCCAAATCTAATAAATCTAACTCTCTTATGTTTTCCATAAATACAATTCTCACCAAAATCCAAATCAATATTTTTCAAACCCGGCAACAAATTTCTTGAGTGGAGAATCTTCATCCCTTTCTCACTCATGTGTCCGAGCTTATGATGCCATAATGTTGCATCTGCTCCTTTGGAAGTTAAAGCATTAACAGAGTTAGAAATACCATTGCATAAATACAATGTACCAACCTTTTCTCCTTTTAATATTACCAGGGTTCCTTTGGTGACCTTACAAGTTTTATCTTTGAAAGTTGTCACACAACCTTCACCGCCTAATTGCCTTGTTGAAATCAGATTTTTCTTCAGATCTGGAACATGCCTTACCTCCTTTTATAACCATTGGTTTCCATTCTACTATTTTACAAGAACTTTACCCATTTCAACAATTTTACAGGGTTTATTATCAGCCAACCGAATTTGTCCAAAATCTCCTTGAACATAGTCATGAAAATATTTCTGATTAGGTGTGGCATGGAATGAGGCCCTTGAATCTACCACCCAGGAATCAGTAACATTTTATAAAGAAAAAATCAAAGCATCTTGTAACACATCACCTTTCACATTCACTTCATGATTGTTTTCTTGCTGTGCATCTCCTTCGTGCCTTCTAAGATCTCTGATATTTCTTTGATTGTCCTTTCCTTCCGCATTTCCGGCAACACTGCTACATTTTCTTCCTATTCTCACGCAAAGCAGCTATAATGTCTCATAGGAGCACTCGTCATTTCCTCGCTAAGGATAGCACCGATAGCATCATCAAACTTTAAAGTACCAGATCCAGAGAAAAATTTACTAATGGCCATAACTAAACCATTCCAGCTTTCTGGCAATGAGCACAAAAATAATAGAGCTCTAACTTCATCATCAAATTTTACCCCTACAGAACTTAACTGACTGGTAACTGTATTAAAATCATTTAAATGGTCTGCAACAGATCCACCTTCTGACATCTTCATATTAAATAAATGTTTCATAAGAAATACCTTGTTTGAGGCTGAGGGTTTTTCATATAGTTTTGCCAATGCCTTAATCAAACCCTCTGTTTTTGTTTCCTTCAAAATATTGAAGGCTACTGATGCCGCGAGCTAGAACCGTATTGTTCCAAGTGCCTTTCTATCGAGAATCTCCAATTCTGCGTTTGTCATAGTCGCTAGCTTCTTTGTTTTTCCACTCAATGGTAGGTAGATATCTTTCTGATACAGATAATCTTCCATCTGCATCTTCCACAACAGGAAGTTTTGCCCGTTAAATTTCTCAACCCTAAACTTACCATCTTCTGCCATTGTTCCCACTCGAACCAAGAACCCTTCTTTCCTGCGAGTTTATCAGCCAAACAGGCCTTCGGCTCTGATACCAGTTGTTAGAAAATTATATATTACAGAGCAATGCAACACATAAAATATGCAGAAACACAAGCACAGAAAACATATAAAGCCAGAGAGACACAAATATACGTGGTTCACCCAGTTTGGGCTACGCCCACCCCAAATAGTCAGTCCTTCTTTTTTATTATCCAGCAAAATGAAGAGACACAACCTACAACAGATCCACTGTAATATCCTCTGTTCTCTCTCACAGTCTTCCTATCTGTTTCTCGCTTTGAGAATACACATAGAATGCACAGTTGCAATACAATACCCTCATACAAAACGAGGGGTTTCCTTCTAGGGGAAAAAACCTAAATTAAACATAACCTCTATCGTCAAATCATCTGCCTAATGAATGACCCAGATTGACTAGAAATTACAATACTTTTACAAGGCAATTTTACATATGTTTTTAGCTTGCTCCATAAAGTCGCAACTGCCCCCCCCTGGGCCCCCCAGGCAGCGTTCAATTACACGTGACGTTGCCGCCTCATTAAGGACATGGGTCCAACGCTGTGTTACATCTAAATAAAGAAGATAATCAAGTTCCACACCCAACAGAGATAGTCCAAGACTGTAATCCAAAATAACCTGCAATCCGAGACAACCCTTTGTAATGCTAGCTTCTACAGGAGGCAAGTCCAAACTCTCCACATAGAAGCTGCCACACGTAATTGAACCATTAGCACCGAGCTGCCCTGAAGTTTGAGCTAAGGAGAAACCTATCTACAGGACTGAGGTAATCCAAGCCTGAACTAGGTTGCAATACAAGTGTGAGGTTCAGTTTAATATAATCACAGGTATGTGCCTTTATTTCATTGATCCAAGGTATAAATGGTAACTAATCCGAGCCTCTACAAGCCTTGGATCATTGGTCTGAAGTTCTTCAATGGGACTGCAAGCTACAAAACCGAGTTATAGTTCCAAGCCACCAATGCTAGAACCTAGCCTCCATGGGACTGCAATCTGTAACAAAGATCAGAGTTCTGTCCTCCAGCAATTGAGCACAATCCAATGCTGCAAACACAAGTGTGTACTTCAGGTTTCAAGATGATTTTCCTAGTTCGAGCTGTCCATTAGCCTGAGGTAACCCAATCACAAATATTTAGCCCAAAACATGATGCCAAAGTCCTTCTCGGCCTCCTTATTAATTATGTGCTCAATCTCTGAATTTTTGACTAAATTCATGGTTGAAATGAAGTTTTGGATGTCATATTTATATAGGATTTGACTTTTAATAAAGAGACACGTCTCTTAGAGGGAGGCCGACATGAATGTTTGAGTGTAGGTTGGCTAGCCTTAAAAAATATCATTTTTAAACTTAAAAAGTTCGTTTTCTCACAAACCGCTGGGAGTTTCAGGGCGTGTAAGGGCTCATTGATAAGAGGAAAAAAAATCCTGTTTAAGATGGTCTAGGTCCCGTTGAGAAAAGATGCTTCTAAGGTGGCAAAAATTATTTTTCTTTGTGACTGCCCTTAAATTTTATGCATAAAAAATTTGGGACAACATGAGGAATGTTTGGGACAGTATGGCTTTTCCATTGTTTGGCTTCTTCGTCATCACAGGATCATGTAGGATATCCATGTCATCCAATAATAGTGCAGTGATATGCCACCAACCATAGTGCAACATTTATTAATTTTCCATTAGGAGATTTCCAAGTCCTTCATGTCATGTCTTGCCATTAAGTGATTTCCAAGTCCTTCATTTCATGTCTCCAATCATTGTCCATGTCACTAAGACCTTCATCAAGTGCCATCACGTATGACATCATCAAGTGTGGTCATTCATGTATAGTCCTTCAATATTAAGGGTGAGGACTTCATCCGGGTTCTAGGGTTCTTCATCAGGAATAAGAATATCATCATGATTTCTAGGGCCTCTTTATCAAGAGCAAGGATGCATGAGGTTATGGTGTCTTCATGGTTAGTTCAAGCATCTAGGACACGACATCTTCTTAGTGGTTTGACATCATAATGGCATCATTCATAGCTTGACATATTCATTAATGACATCCTTATCAAACAAGAGGGACTTGTCACCATGAGCAAGGACATCATCATATTATGCATCACAAGAATATTTGCCATCCCAATAATGCCATATTGACATCAATGACAACCTTGATTAACATGTAGACCATTTGTAAGGGCTGATGCCATATCAGCATATGAGTCGTCGGTTATTCGCTGAGTGCAAGGTATAATTGTGGGGCCGACTGGGCATGGTGAACTAGGTGCATTTTCCTCGTCCAATAGGTGAATCTTGAGCAATCTCTAAACATCTCTGGGGATCCATGAAGTGTTGTTTATTGTTGTGGAGGCCCATGGCTCTCTACACTCACCCTACGGGTGCCAATGTAGCCCTCTATAGGGTTGGGACCCTGTATAGGGAGACCAAACCAAAAATGGAGACCATCTGGAATCCTGCATAAGATGCAATGTGTCCCCTAGCCTTCTAGCACAACAAGTCATTTAAAGTAATCGAGTTAAAGAGCTTACAAACCATGGACAACAGGTTGGCACTTCATAATAGCATGCCCTTCCATAGTGGGCTTTAGCATGTGCTAATGTCTCCAAGCTCCAAAGGGGGTTAAACAAGTACCCTATTAGGTGGTTTCTACCTTTAGAGGGGATAGTATGTCCAAGGTACGTACTTCAAATGGTGGTGACATGTGATAAAGAGATGAATGGAATAGGGAATGAAAGGGGCAAACCTGGGCCACATGTCAGGGTACAAGGGTAGCTAGTAAAGGGGAAGCCCACACTTGGGTATATAATGTATAGGAGGGAGCCATCGTGGTGCATGAGGTGCGTCGACCTTGATTTTTCTACCCTTCTTTATATTCCTTTTGCCTTTTATGATTTTTCTTTGATTAACTACTCAAGGCTCAAAGGATAAGAGCATGACGTGTAAGGTATATTAGTGGATACCCCCTTTAAGGTAGGGCAGTTCATTACCCAGCAGTGGTTGGGACAATATTGGGTTCTTGAATGATAAAGGAAGCTCGTCTAGGCCTATGGAACCAGGGTGATGGCGATGGGTATGGAGTGGAGCTCATGCATGGGCTTTTTCCCACGTGCTAAATATGCTTGTCCCGACCATCCTTTTCATCTTGTGGTACATATTGCTATTGAATGTGGCCAATTATGCTTTTACTTTTTCTTTTCAGTTGCATCACCGTCCAGGGCATCGTTCCAAGCCTGACCCAAGGTTTGGGAAAGGGGAAGGGGTGGCTAACCCTATGTGGACCCAAGTGGGAAAAATGATGGATGGGGTTATAATAAACGAAAGGGGAGTGATATATGTGGATGGGGAAACAAGACCACGCAACCAAAATCAGGGTTTCCCATGTAGTACCACCCTAAAACTGAATGGTCAGTAAAGGAGATCCCACAGGACTTAGATCCAAGGGTAACATCCAAAGAGGTCTAAGGGATAGAAGCACAGATCTAATCCATTTTTTCTGTCGAATCCCCCTATTGATCCATGCCCAAAAGTATCCATGATAAGCAAATTACAATACTCAAATACCAAATGACAAGGCATGCCTCTAGGTTCGGGAGGCCCACCTTCAAACATATTGTTGTCGTTCCTAGAGACAGCCTTGAGTTGTGAAAGACCAGTGCCTAGGACATCTTATATAGCAAGGAGCATGTAATATAACATGGGGAGTTATCTGCAAAAGACTCTCATGCTATCTCTTATAAACAAGAAGGTTAATTTAAATGGGACCAAAACTTACAGAAACTTGACACAGGAAAAGAGATATTGCAGAGGCAAGGCGCAAAAATCTAACACAAAAGCATCAGACAATTCAGAGACAATTTACTGTAAAGAGGGCCGATTCAGAAATACTTCACAGAGATAAATAATCTGAAGGTGTTTACTGTGTAAGAAAGGTGAGAGAATACTAGCTGTCATATAGATGATATCCAGATACACATATCACTATGAATGGGCTTACCAGTTTAAGAATCCATACCTAATAACAGCGTTTTAAAAATAACATTCCATAGAAGCTAATATAGCAGAAATATGGTAGAAGTGAAGATGGAACAATATATCATGCATGAGCGATATTTAAAGCGCTTGACTGATTCTAGTTTGAGTATCAACTAGGATAAATTCGCACCATAACTAGTGAGCCACTAGCATTCCAAAATATGATACAAGAAAGATGAATGGAAAGTTGGAAACAAGATGAACAATTTAACTAACACATAAAAGGAGAAGTTACACACTGTGAAATACCATAGACCAGAATCCTCTTAACAGATGGAACTCCTCCTCACTGAGACCCAACGAGCTCTGAGCCTTCATACAAGAATTCAACAAAATGTATACAAAAATCCTCTTACTGCATAATTTTCTGATAAATCTGGAACCCTCAATAATCTGTTCTTCAGGGATTTTATAGGAGAAAAAGAAAAACACTGTAAAGAAAGTGGATGATGAACATTTAATTTGCCTCATAAAGACAGGATGGTGGAAACGTGCATGCCCATACTGCTTGATGACTCTGTAATGTTGTATGTACTCTGTGGCTTGCTTCCTGAAATAAATGCACTGGGTAGAAGTCTCTTCAGGAACACGGCAAGGAAGTAAAATCAAATGGACATTTCGTCCTTTCCTGGAGAGCAAATTCTGCTGAAAAGAAACGTTGAGGGTATTGTTTTCTGCGAATGGTACCCTCTGCCTTCTAAACCCTGAATTACGGCTGAAAATGTTCAATGCTGAATGTTGAATTCCTCGATCATTCACCGATATTTTTCTGCTGCTCCATTAATGTCTCCATCTGCGCAATCTGTGCTTTGAATGACTCTGGAGGGCTTGACAGATTTTAACCCTGCTTCTTTAATGGAAGTCTTGTCGACATACCTTCCCAGGCCCTTCTCCATAATTTCAATTCCTGGAAATGGTCCTTTGATGTGTCCTCCGTCACTGTAACAGAGAATGAATCATGGCGGTTTTCCGCTGCTGTAACCCTGCAAAAACCTGCAAACTCGTTAGGAAAACCATGCGTGGGAATGTAAATGCAGTGGGGATAACAATGTGGCAGCGCAGAATGATGAAATGGTGGAAGAATGCGAGGTGGCGGCGAAAAACGCAGTGAAACGAGGGTGAATGGACTGGCGAAAGGTTTTAACACAAAACATTAAAATTTGACTTATGACTGGAATATGTAACGGGCGGAGGAAAAATGCGACACACACGTGGAACGGGTGACGTGGAGGTACAGAGTCAACTGACGGGAGGTAAGGGATCTGGACCGTCTGATCTCAAGACGAGATCGACGGTTGAAAATGCGTCAGAGGGTGATGGACCGTGGGCCAGGGGTACGGTTTCCCGTGTTAACCTCCGCGCAGCTTCGAGGAGCGATCGCCGTCGGATGGGCCGCTCTAGATCGGACGGCTCACGTGCATATCGCGCCACGTCCGTTGTCGAACTATAACGCGCGATGAGCAGGCGGTTTTGAAATAGTGCGTGAGACACGTGTCATACACTGAGTGGAATTGCTCCGAAATGGAAAATACTGCCCGCCCTCCAAAGGTGGTGCGATGAATACCACCGGTTTTGAACAGTGTTTTTGGGCACGGGGACCACAAAGGCGGGTGAGCTGCGGACCGTTGCTTTATGGTTTGATCGGACGGTGGACAGGTGATCGGAGCGGTAAACGGGTGGGCTATGGGCGCAACGCTGATCCACGAAGACCGTCTGATCAGCACAGATCGACGGTTAATACTGCGCCCGATCATTTGGTTGATAAGCGCTCTCCGGGCTGGCGCTATGTTCTAACGCCCCGGTCACGTGAAAAAGATAGAGGGGCCAGGGCCGAAGGAGCTAGGCCTGATATATTTTCAAATGTGGGTTTTCGGCCTTTTGTAATGTAGTTTGGGGGTAAGGAATGGCAATGATAGGCAGAAAAAAGATTTTTTAGGACAAACAAAGGGGGTTTGAAAGGTTTAAGCGAGATTGCTTGTCAACATTTTAATAGAATGCTGACATGATCAACATTGGCTCCACCTGGGGACGGCACGTTCACCCCTGAGCGTGTCGAGAACTTCGCAGACCACCTGGTAATCTTCTGTGCGAACTCTGCTCTTCAGCACTTCTACTTTCTTTTCATAATTCATCACGACACCCACATTATTCAAACAAGGGTGAAAACAGGAAATTAATATACAATATAATACACCAGGATTTCTATGCCTGAATCAGAACTGCAAGTAGGGTTTAAGGAACTGACCATTTACAGGGGCATCAAGCAAGTCACCCTATAAATTTTCCAACTTGAAAGTATTGTTACCTCCTTGTTCCACGATTTTGAAAGTACCGAACCAGAGTGGGTCGAATTTACCATGTTTTCCTTTTTCAGCCCTCCGGATATCCCACCTGAGCACTAAATCACCAATCTGCAAATTCCTGTCCTTGGCGTGCTGATCAAAAAGGTACTTCGTCTTCTATTGATATTCAGTCAGCCTTTGACTTACCTGGTTCCGTGTTTCTTCCAATTCCACCAGCTGATTTATTCTCCTGGTCATATCATCAGGCTCTTCTTGACTTTCTTGCATGAATCGGGCTACTAGTAGGGCTAACTGTATAGGGAATACTGCTGCCCTCCCATATACTAATTCATATGGGGATTTCCCAGTAGCTCTCTTGCTGGTAATTCTGTTGGCCCACAGAGCGAATTTCAACTGGGAATCCCAATTTTTCTGATTTTCATTTATAGCCTTCTTCAGTGCTCTTACCAGGGTCTTATTGGAAGACTCTGCCAAGCCATTTCCCTGTGGATAATAGGCTGTAGAGTGACTTAGTGTGATGTTATACTGCTGACAGAAGCTCACAAACTTTGCAGACTTGAAGGCCTGGGCATTATCAGTCACTATTCTGGTAGGGTAGCCAAACCTTGATATGATGTTTTCTTCCATGAACTTTATTATCACAGTATCTGTTACGTTCCTCGCAGGTATGGCTTCCACCCATTTTGTGAAATAATCAGTGGCAGTTAAAATCCACTTATGTTGACCACTTGATGGGGGATGTATTTCGCCTATAAAGACAATACCCCTTGCCTGAATGGTTCGTCCACGTGGACAGGAATCATGGGCAGAGGTGCCAATTTGTCTTTCAGCAAATTTCTGACATTTCTCACAAGCTCTAACCCAGACAAAAGCGTCTCCAAAGAGCTTAGGCCAATAAAAACCAGCCTTCAGGATTTTGTGAGCAGTGGCCCTCCAATTGTAATGACCCCCACAGATTCCTTCATGAAATTCGGCTATAATACTCTCTACCTCATCCTCTGTGAGACACAGGAGGAGGATGCCTGAGGGATCTCGCCAGTATAGCCGGCCATTGGCGACTATGTACTTCTGTGATTTCAATCTTAGCGTTCTATATTTAGCTTTATCATAGCTTGGAGGGCGGCTGAGTGTGAGGAGATATTCTACTATCTCTTTGTACCACTGACTGGTGAGGTACTTTATATGTGTTTCCGGAGTAGCTATCTCGATTCCCTGTCGCTCTTCTTTCTCCTCAGATTCCTCACTTGCTATTATGGACAAATTTATACCTAGAGCCTAATAGTTTGATTCAGATAATATTTTGGCAAGCCCTTGTCCTTTGATCAGCTTGGTAGGGCAGATGTCTAGCTCATACTCCTGTATTTTGGCAATCCACTTCCCCCTTTTTCCTTCACTATCCCCTTGGATAAGAATATCTTTGACCGCTGCTGTGGGCACAAACGCAGTGACATGGGACTGCAGGACATACATACGAAAAGCTTTGAGGGATTTCACCAGAGCATATGCTTGTTTTTCCAAGATGTTATATTTCAGCTCAGCATCACGAAGCACTTGACTGAAAAAGGCGATAGGCTGCTCATACCCTTCTTCATTTTTCTGCAACAGAACTCCAGCCACTGTATGAGGTGATGCAAAGGAAAAGATCATAAAAGGTTTGGAATAATCTGGACCAGCTAGCACAGGGGCTTCAACAAATGCATTTTTAATCCTAGCAAAGGCCTCTCGTGATTCTTGTGACCATTTTACCTCATTATTCTTCTTCAGCATGTCTGTTATATGCCTAACTATCTCAGCATAGTTAGGGATAAACCTCCTCAAAAAGTTTATACGGCCTAGGAACACTTGGACTTCCTTTTTATTTCTGGGGAGGGAAATGCCATTTATGACTTCTACTCTTTTGGGATCTATCTTTACTCCATCTTTAGTCACAATATGCTCCAAAAGCTTGCCTTCTTCTAGTGCAAATAAAGACTTTTGTGGATTAAGGGAAAGACCATACCTTTTGCATTTCTCAAAAGTTCTATGCAAATGCTCAATGTGCTCAGTATCATCCTTTGAAAATACAGTGATATCATCGAGGTAGACTACCAAAAATTTATCTTTCTCCCCAACAAAAGCAATATCCATGGCCCTTTGAAAAGTGGCCCCTGCATTAATCAACCCAAAAGGCATCTTGGCATACATAAATGTACCCCATGGTGTGGTGAAAGCGGTCTTCTTTTGATCTTCTGGAAGTACAGCCACCTGATTATAGCCAGAGAATCCATCCATCATTGACAGCCTAGAAGCTCCAACCACTTTCTGCAGGATGTGGTCCATCTTAGGCAGTGGGTAATTATCCTTTAAGGATGCTCTATTGAAATTTCGGAAATCAACACACAACCTTGTTTCTCCATTCTTCTTTCGGACAGGGACTAGGTTTGCCACCCATTTGGAGTACCTCAATGGCACAATTATTTTGGCCTTTAACAGCTTCTTAATTTCCTTCTCAATGGAGGGAAGCAGTAGGGGGTTTATCTGTCTGAGCTTCTGCTTATGAGGTTTTGCATCTCCCTTTAGTGGAATTTTGTGCTGCATTATACTGATGTCAAAAGTTTTTAGGTCCTGATAAGACCATGCAAACACGTCTTTGTATGACTGAAATAGTTTCTGGTATAGCTTTTTATATTCTTCTGGGACCTTCTTGGATAATTTTACGATTTTGGGGTTGGCATTAGTACCAAGATTCGGGTCTTCTACCTGATTTTCTTCCACCACATTGCTTGGCTGCAGTGGGACATCGTTCTTGTCAAATAATCTTTCTAGAGGCACCAGCCCTCTGGGTATAACATTTCCCTTCAACTGCAACACTTTATTACCTGCCATTTTCTCCTCCCAATTTCTTTCTAAAGTGTCTTCAATCCCTTCTTCTTCATCAGCATCAATCTCCATGTTGGAGAATTCTTCTACTGTTTCCAGGAATCTCTTCACCTGCTGTTCATCCTCAAATACCTACCAGTGCTTGATGTTATTTGGAATTGATGGTCGATAATGTACCTCAATTTCATACCTCAAGAGAGGGTTCTGAGGTGGACAGAGTGTACTAGCAGCCACAGCAAGAGAATCAACCATCCTATTTTGTTCCCGGGGCATGAACTGGATATTAAATGGTAAGAAAAAAATTTCCACCATGTCCCAAACTTCATTCCCAGAAGCCCTCAGCCGAGGTTGTTTGGTTTGACACTGATTCCTGACTTGTCTAACCACCAGTTCTGAATCTCCCAGAACTTTTAAACTTTGTATATTCATGCTCCTGGCTGTCTGCAAACCTAACAGAAGTGCTTCATATTCAGCCACATTATTAGTAGCTTCATATTCTAGCTTGAAAGACAATGGGACCCATTTTCCTGTAGGAGAAATCAATAGTATTCCAGCTCCATTACCTTCTTTTGAATTTGCTCCATCAAAATGAAGTGTCCAGATTTCTGCTTCATGGCTCTCTAAGGGCTGCTCAGCCTTGATCTAGCAGAAGGATGGTTCATGAGCACAATCTTGATCTTCTTCCAGCATCAAGCATGAGAAATCTCCTTCTTTACTGTAGACTGGTGAATTTACGGAGTTGTCAGCCTTAGTAATCATCTTGACAAATCTAGTTTCCCTGTACAACCTTCTCTCCTTGCCACCAAAAACTGGGATAGTGGCATATGTTAGGTCCAACTTGATTGACCCACCAATTTTTGTTCCCCATGACCTTGACAGTAACATGCCAAAGTGAGCTGGGATGTCAACCACCACAATGTCCATCACCACGCTTTTTGCTGGGATTTGTGCGAGATTGACCACCAAATCTTTGATCATCCCCAAGCATTTAACTCTTTTGGAATCGAATGAATAGAGGTCCTTGTATGGATGGGTGATTTGTAATCCTAGTTGTTCCATGACTGACAGAGGTATTAGATTATGGGAAGCTCCAGAATCTAACATACAGTTATGTAATAACAGGTCATGGATCACTAGAGACACATAGAAGGGAGGAGTAGAGGCATCTAATTCCTCAACATGCAGGCCAAATACAACCATGGGTCTTTCTTCTTGAAGGTTGAGACTATCTGGGATGGGTGCTGCTTTTGGAGGGATCATAAAAGAGGTGACTTGGGATTGATATGCAGGTTGTTTCAACAGTTCAGTCAAGGGGACTGGGATTTTGACTTTCTCAAGTTCCTTTTGCAGACTGAAAGCAGGAGAGGACTTCTCTATTACAACCTCTTTTGATTCTTTATTTTCGGCTGAGAGTTGGACTCCTTTTGACACAGACTTGGCATCAGGGGGAATGACTACTTTTGAAGAGGAAGGAATTTGATCATTAGACTGCAAAGGTTTGTTTAGAGGCTTCTTACCTTTGTCTGTGACTTTCTGCATTGTTGACTCCTTCTGAGAAGGTGCTTCCTTCTGGGGCAGCTCCTCTTCTTGCTCTTGAGTTTGAGTCCTCTTCCTAGAAGATCTAAGATCATATCTTCTATTGAACTGTGCTTGCATGAAATCAACAAATTGCTTACAATAGTGATCAATTTCTGAGTCTTCTGTGTCTCTAGCCTTTTCTTCTTCTTGCAATGAGCACTCGGTTCCATTATTTCCTTGCAAAGGGCATTCTTCTCCATCACTATTCGAGAAAGCAAGATTTGCATCCTCCAGTTCATAAGCAGTATCTTCAGCCGGACCGTCCACTGGACCTTCCAAGTACAATGGGTGTGGTACCTGATCTTGTTGTTCTCTTGGTTCCCTTTGCAATATTTGTATGGGTGGTTTCCTATACTGAGGATTGTATCCTCTGTTTGGAGCATTCTGGAAATTCTTGGAGGCTGAATTCCTGGCCTCCAATTCAAGCTTGACCAGCTTACCAGAAAGGTTCTTAATCACTTTGTTCATTTCTTCAATTCTGTCATTTGTTGAGTCTCTGTCTTGGTTAGAGGTAGATACCTCCTCTTTGCCCCTTCTTCTAGTATCTTGTTCATATTTTCCCTTTGATTTACCAGTGGAGGCGAAATTTGCCTCCAACTCTAGTGCATCTGTCTGAGCATCATCCAGAGTAGCAGGCTTTCTTTCTCTCAGAGAGAAACCGAATTCAGAATCAAAGGCTGCTACAAAAACAACTTTAGCAGCAGTTTGATGGGGTTTCATATCGGCTGGAAGGCGTAGATACAATTTATTAAATCTCTTGATAAATTCTGACACCCCTTCATTATGTCTTTTCTTGAGTGCGTTAAACTCAGTAAGACAATGCCCATGATCTTTCTTCTCTCCCCATTTCCTGAGAAAAGTATCTTCCATTATTTCCCAACTGGTAACAGAACGGTTTTCCAGTGTCTTAAACCATTTTCGGGCTTCTCCATCAAGAGATTGGACAAACAGCCTCAGGACCACATCTAGGTGTTCCACATTTAAATTATCTCCAAAAGAGCAGAAGACCTCAAGATGTTTCTGAGCCTCAATCTCATTTTCCCCTTTGAATCTGGGTAAGATCTTTAGAAAATCCTGTGGCATATCATTCAACACTTGAGGTAATGCCAGGGGAGCATATTTATTCAACAAAAAGCCTGGAACATTGGCCATTGGAGGAGGTGGAGGTAGTGCAACAGTTTGATGTGTAAAAGGAGGAGGAGGAGGTGGGAGTGGAGTATGAATAACAATAGAAATGTATTGTACAGCAGCTTGAGGTGTTGATGGGAATAGTGGGCGGTTAATAGCAGCTACTTCGGTGACTTCCTTAACCTCTTCGGCCTCAGGAGTAGGGTGAAAGTTATCTTCAATTCTGACACCTCCCCGGGGTGAACTATCTGAGTAATATTCGGTATTTTCCACAGTGGGGCAGGGATTTTCTACTAGAACTTCTTGGGAAGAGGAGGATGGAAAGTCTTCTACAAAAAATCCGGGGATTTCAGTGCGTACTGATTGCCTTTCTTTCCAACTCCTCCTATGTATGATCTTCTCTGGGTCAGACACAGGAGGTGTCTTTGGCTGTGACGTATCTGACCTCAAGTGTGGCTTACGAGGAGCCAGGACTGCAAGTAAATTTATCTGATAAACAAATGTGGAGTCGCCAAGGTGAGGGATCTACAACTCTCAACTCTCCATGCTCACCTACTTGAAGAGTGAATTACGTTTTGTCGAGGCCCAGGGATTTAAATTTTCTCAACTTCGTTCCCCGGCAACGGCGCCAAAAAGATGTCGTCGTTCCTAGAGACAGCCTTGAGTTGTGAAAGACCAGTGCCTAGGACATCTTATATAGCAAGGAGCATGTAATATAACATGGGGAGTTATCTGCAAAAGGCCCTAATGTATCTCTTGTAAACAAGAAGGTTAATTTAAATGGGACCAAAACTTACAGAAACTTGACACAGGAAAAGAGATATTGCAGAGGCAAGGCGCAAAACTTTAACACAAAAGCATCATACAATTCAGAGACAATTTACTGTAAAGAGGGTCGATTCAGAAATACTTCACAGAGATAAATAATCTGAAGGTGTTTACTGTGTAAGAAAGGTGAGAGAATACTAGCTGTCATATAGATGATATCCAGATACACATATCACTATGAATGGGCTTACCAGTTTAAGAATCCATACATAATAACAACATTTTAAAAATAACATTCCATAGAAGCTAATGTAACAGAAATATGGTAGAAGTGAAGATGGAACAGTATATCATGCATGAGCCATATTTAAAGCGCTTGACTGATTCTAGTTTGAGTATCAACTAGGATAAATTCACACCATAACCAGTGAGCCACTCGCATTCCAAAACATGATACAAGAAAGATGAATGGAAACAAGATGAACAATTTAACTAACACATAAAAGGAGAAGTTACACACTGTGAAATACCAAAGACCAGAATCCTTTTAACAAATGGAACTCCTCCTCACTGAGACCCAACGAGCTCTGAGCCTTCATACAAGAGTTCAACAAAATGTATACAAAAATCCTCTTACTGCATAATTTTCTGATAAATCTGGAACCCTCAATAATCTGTTCTTCGGGGATTTTATAGGAGAAAAAGAAAAACACTGTAAAGAAAGTGGATGATGAACATTTAATTTGCCTCATAAATACAGGATGGCGGAAATGTGCATGCCCATACTGCTTGATGACTCTGTAATGCTGTATGTACTCTGTGGCCTGCTTCCTGAAATAAATGCACTGGGTAGAAGTCTCTTCAGGAACACGGCAAGGAAGTAAAATCAAATGGACATTCCGTCCTTTCCTGGAGAGAAAATTTTGCTGAAAAGAAACTTTGAGGCTATTGTTTTCTGCGAATGGTACCCTCTGCCTTCTAAACCCTGAATTACGGCTGAAAATCTTCAATGCTGAACGTTGAATTCCTCGATCATTCACCGATATTTCTCTGTTGCTCCATTAATGTCTCCATCTGCGCAATCTGTGCTTTGAATGACTCTGGAGGGTTTGACAGATTTTAATCCTGCTTCTTTAATGGAAGTCTTGTCGACATACCTTCCCAGGCCCTTCTCCATAATTTCAATTCCTGGAAATGGTCCTTTGATGTGTCCTCCGTCACTGTAACAGAGAATGAATCATGGCGGTTTTCCGCTGCTGTAACCCTGCAAAAACCCGCAAAATCGTTAGGAAAACCATGCATGGGAATGTAGATGCAATGGGGATAACGGTGTGGCAGCGCAGAATGATGAAATGGTGGAAGAATGCGGGGTGGCGGCGAAAAACGCAGTGAAACGAGGGTGAATGGACTGGCGAAAGGTTTTAACACAAAACATTAAAATTTGACTTATGACTGGAATATATAACGGGCGGAGGAAAAATGCGACACACAAGTGGAACGGGTGACGTGGAGGTACGGAGTGAACTGACGGGGAGGTAAGGGATCTGGACCGTCCGATCTCAAGACGAGATCGACGGCTGAAAATGTGTCTGAGGGCAATGGACCGTGGGCCAGGGGTACAGTTTTCCCGTGTTAACCTCTGCACAGCTTCGAGGAGCGATCGTCGTCGGATGGGCCGCTCTAGATCGGATGGCTCACGTGCATATCGCGCCACGTCCGCTGCCGAACTATAACGCGCGATGTGCAGGCGGTTTTGAAATAGTGCACGAGACACACGTCATACACTGAGTGGAATCGCTTCGAAATGGAAAATACCGCCCGCCCTCAAAAGGCGGTGCGATGAATACCACCGGTTTTGAACAGTGTTTTGGGGTGCGGGGACCACAAATGCGGGTGAGCTGCGGACCGTTGATTTATGGTTTGATCGGATGGTGAACAGGTGATCGGAGCAGTAAACGGGTGGGCTATGGGCGCAGCGCTGATCCACGAAGACCGTCCGATCAACACAGATCAACGGTTAATACTGCGCCCGATCATTTGGTTGATAAGCGCTCTCCGGGCTGGCGCTATGTTCTAATGCCCTGGTCACGTGAAAAAGATAGAGGGTCCAGGGCCGAAGGAGCTAGGCCTGATATGTTTTCAAATGCGGGTTTTCGGCCTTTCGTAATGTAGTTTGGGGGTAAGGAATGGCAACGATAGGCAGAAAAAAGATATTTTAGGACAAACAGAGGGGGTTTGAAAGGTTTAAGTGAGATTGCTTGTCAACATTTTAATAGAATGCTGACATGATCAACACATATGATCATGATAGATGGGTGAGGGACCACATGGTTGGCTCAGGTGGTAGAGAAATGACACAACGAGGTAGTTGGTGGCTGTAAGGGGCAGCCGATTGAGGACCATCTTTGAGAAAATTTTCTCCTGGGGATATCACTCACAAAGTGGTGGGTAACAAGGTCCAAAACATGAAAATTTAATTAGAGCTCAACAAAATGGCAAAGCCATTTTCCCAAATGTAGGATTATGGTCAGCCATGTGAGAGTGATAATAGAACGAAGTTGATTTGCCAAGCCCGTGGAATGGAAATGTTTGGCGGAATCATGCACTTGAAATACCACCTTGCCAAAATCCCAGGGCATGAAGTGGATGTATTCCTTTTAGCTACTTTGACATTGTCCTTATTGTAAAGAACTCAATTCTTGATACCGCTAGAAAGAGAGATTAGAGGGAGGAAGTAAGGAATTTCATGGGAAGCACTATTGAGTATGTTGTCATTGATGTCAATGTGGGTGCATGATGTCAAAGCAGGTGTAGGATATCATCATTGATGCCCTTAGTATGTTGACATGCATGGATGAAACACTATCTCTAGGGTTTGGATCCCTTGAAATATGGTTATACTGTGCACTTGTCTTGCACTTATTGATCATGTTTGTCATGATTCTTGGCATGGGACTGTCTAGGTTGATAGCCTTTGCCATGCCAATTCTATTGATATGAGGAGCACTTCATGGGTCTTCACGATTTGAGAGATATGAATGGGAAAAGGTAGTGCACCCTCATTGTGGTCAAAAGCCCCAAACAAGTGATGATGTGGCATCACATTATTGGTTAAATGATGTGGCAATGAAAATGATGTCTTGTTGTGATTGAAGGATCCAACAAATGGATGATATGGAAAATTACTATTAGCAGGCATAAATCATAAAATCAAAAGGTCCTTTTATTAAAAATAAAATTAAATGGTCACGACTAAAATAATTTGGTGAAGGTATTATATTTTTGAGTTAAATCGACTTGGGGATTTTTTACTCCATTTCAGTTGACATTCAAAATTCAAATTGCCTCCAACCCTCAGGTCAACTTGCTTCAAGAGTGTTTTCGCCAAAGCTATATAAAGACACCTTCGCTCTCTTTGAAAGGTATCAATTCAATGCACAAGTGTGTGAGCTTTGAATTTTTTTCTGCGTGGTGGAGTAAAGGCAAATGAAAAGAGAGGCTCGTATTAGTTTGGACCAGTGAGGGTCTAAGGTTTTTGTTTGGGCTTAAGGGTTTCGTGTGGTATATCTTGGCAGGTGGATTTCCTTTCCGAACTTTCAGCCTCCTTTGAAGATTAAGTTCATAATAGTGCTCTGAAGTAGTAATCCTTGCTCCATATTAATCTTATCAAGTTCGTAGTTTCCTGTGGAGGATCCTGAAGCGCTTGCGGATTGAATTGAAGGGCTAATCTCTGCATATAATCAATCTTCTGCGGCCATATTACTGTATTTCTATTTGGAGGTAGACGCACTGCTCTTAGGACATTAAATTCAGTCCACGCTGGTCCGGAACTCAAAACTTTGAAGCACTAACACTATTCTGAAATAGAAATAGCCATTGAAGATTGCTCCATACTGTACACAGTTCAATTTGTTGGCATCTAATCCAATTCACAGAGTCTCGTTTTAAAATTCTTGTTGTGGACAAAAGATTGAAGCGATGTGGCCCTATTACATGTGAGATTTTTTGGCATTTGGCTCTGAATCTGTGTAATGTTGCTTGCTTGTCGAAGCATATCTCAAGCACAAATCTGAAGGACTAATCCAACTGGACTTTGCTATGACTATTTGCCTCTTTTTGAACCTTTGACTTTCAGCTTCTTACAGTTGACTGTAATTAATTTTTTAGTCTTTAACTCTATTCGATCTATCAAATCCTGTCGTGTAGCACAATTTATTTTCTGAGGTACATTGGATTATTTCTAAAGCCCAAGTCTGTATCTTCAAGTGCCAAATTTAGAACAGTTGTTAAGGAAAAATCGTGGAGTTGTGCTACAACCCCGAGGCTCACTTTGTAATCGTTGAGAGAAGTCCTTTTATTATTTAAACTTGAGCAAGGGTCTTATTGTCAAATCTTGCAACAAAGGTTTAATAGTTATTTCCAGCAGCAAGGGTTCCTCTATCAGTAGCAGTAAGTGTTCGATTGTCAAGCAGTTCCATTAGGAAGGAGTTGAATGGATATTGCAACAGTTGACTTGATCTAAAGTTGATCTGTACTGTGCATTCACAACATCTGAATAAGGTTGATTGTCATTTGTTGAAGAAGTCTCGTCTTGTCAAGCAGTCAGATTTTAGCTTTGCAGTAGTAAGGTTCGGTGTGCATCATCATTTTATTTTTCTATAACAGCAGAGTTTGAAGAAGTCTTTGGTTATTCTTCAGTTGAAGAAGCTTATGATTGGAAGAATGGAATGTTGAGAATTTGTATAGTTGGTGTAGTATCGGGTGTGCTCTAGCCCTGTAATTTTGTGGAGGGGCTAGGACACACTTGATCTCCAAAACCCATAAAGTGTTTTGAGAAATTTCAGGTGGTGTTCAAGTTATTCAAATAATTAATTATTTTAATGGATTTCCTAAGTCTAAACTTAGGAAAATTAAATAATTAAAGTGAATTAATTAACACATGTGCTGAAATTGTCTTAAGCTAAGTTGCAGGAAACGTGGATCCCACCCCTTTTTTGCAAAAAACGAAATGGAAACGCTGAAACACGTACCGTACGGCCGGAAACGCATTTTCCGGCTGTACGACTGCGTTTCCTCCCAAAACTGCGACTTAACTTGATTTTTATTTTTTATTTTTCTCGGTTTTCGTGCCATGTAATATTATTTAATTATTCTATTTGTCTCTTGGATGCTTCAAGATGGTTTTCTAAACTTATAAAAAGACGATTCGCGTCATTCTCTCATCACACGAATTGAGCAAGTCGTTTCACTTGGAGAAGAGCGATTTTGGCGAGGAGAAAGGAGGAAGAGAGTAGTGCTTCAGCATGGGTGCTTTCACCATTGAGCAAAGGAGATTTCAGCAGCAAGAGAAAGAGATTTGAAAAGCAGATTTGGAGTGCGAAGTTTCTAGCTACGACATTCTTGGTTTTTGGCTTAGCTACAACCGTATCTCTTTTGGTTTTGCCTGGTATTTTGGGGTAGCTTCGGCTACCGAAAATTAATTTGGGTAAGATGCATTCAATTTCTTCGTTTTTTTCCATTGTTTTGTCTATTTTTCTAGGGTTTATGCTACCAAAATTATAAAAAACGTTTTTTTGTTTATAAATTTGTTTTTTAATTTTTTTTGCAGCAATGGCTTCTTCCATCCAAGGTTCAAGTGCAAACCCCAAGGCCAACACAAGGGCTGAATATTATCCTCTTTGGAGGCATGTTGAGAAGCTGCAAAGATGTGGAGGTGGTGGCTCATGGGAATGGCAGTGTACTCTTTGCAATAATTCTTACAAGGGCTCTTACCCTAGAGTGAAGGCACATCTTTTGCATGCAGGAGGACACAGGATTGCAGGTTGCATGAAACCATCAGACCCTATGGCAAGGAGGGAATATCAAAGAGAACAAGATCAGGGTGATGCAATTACAAAGAAAGCATGATGATCTTAGTCAAGCTAAAAATCCAACAAACATTGAGCCAAAGATTGTAATTGAAGCTAGGAAGAGGAGAGGCACTCAACAACTAGAACAACCACCATCCAGAGGGGCATCCGGTACAGTTCAAGATAGCATAATTGCTAAACTGGTGAATGTGCAAGTAAGAGAAGAAGCTAATTCCAGAGTGGCTCGGTGCATCTATGCATGTGGTCTCCCATTCAATGTTATTCGCTCTCCTTACTGGAAAGATATGAAAAGGGCAGTTATCAAAGCTCCTCAAGGGTACAAGGGGCCCAACTATGAGAAAGTTAGAACTCAACTTCTAAAAAGTGAGAAGGATCTTGTGGTGGATGTGTTATCACCAATTCGTTCTTCTTGGAGTAACTCTAGGGTTACCATAGTCTCAGATGGATGGACAGATACAAGGCGTAGACCATTGATAAATATCATTGCCACTTCACCAAAAGGAGCAATGTTTCCAAAGGTGGAAGACTGCTCGGGAGAGGTAAAAGATGTACAATTCATTGCTGATGTCATTATCAAATCTATTAAACAGGTTGGTCCTAAGAGGGTGGTGCAAGTTATCATGGATAATGCACTGGTATGCAAAGCTGCAGGTTTGATTATTAAGGGGAGGTATGACCACATCTTTTGGACACCCTGCATTGTCCACAATCTGAATCTGATCTTAGAGGAGATCGACAATAAAGTTCCATGGATAAAGGAACTCACAGGGGAAGCAAGGGAAATTGTTAAATTCATCACCAACCACCACCAGTCTCAAGCAATATTTCGAGAGTACTCCAAATTGGAGTTGTTAAAAGTTGCTGAGATAAGATATGCCTCAAACTTCATAATGTTGCGTCGCCTTGTTGAGGTTAAGCAAGCATTAGTGTCTATGGTGGTGAGTCAGATTTGGGTTGAGTGGAGATAGGAAGATTTAGAGCGGGGATCTATGGTGCATAGATTGTGCCTTGATGAGGATTGGTAGAGCAAGATAGATTTCTTGCTAATGTTCACAACCCCTGCATTTGAGCTTCTTGGGAATGTTGATACCGACCAACTTTCCTTAGGAGAGGTATATGATGGGATGGATTCCATGGTTGAGAAAACCATGGAAATCATTTCATAGGAGTCTCCACAACTTTTGTTTTTAGATGGTCATTTTGTCGAATTAATCAAGAAAATCATGGTTGACAGGTGGAACAATTTCAACACTCATTGCATACTTCAGCACATGCCTTGAACCCAAAATTTTATGATGAGGAACTTATTGCTAAAAGCAATTGGAAGAGGAAGTCACCCCATAAGGATAGAGAGGTGGCTAATGGGGTTAAAAAATCCCTTATGAGAATTTTTCCAGCTCATCTACACAGGGAGGTGAAGGAAGAAGTTGCCAGTTTTGCTGCAGGAATAGATGATTATTCAGATATACCATCTTTGGAGGAGAGAAGCACCATGAATCCAGTTAGGTGGTGGATTTGTCATGGAGAAAATGTTGTACATTTGCAAAAGCTTGCCATTCACCTCCTTTCACAAGTGGCAAGCTCTTCATCAACAGAAATGAATTGGAGCACCTATGGTTTTATTCATTCTGTGAAGCGCAACAGGTTGGGCTCACATAAGGCAGAGTGTCTTGTTTATGTGCTCTCCAACCTTCGGCTTGTATCTTGTACGGATCCAGAATATGGTAATGGTCTTTCTAAGGAGTGGGATGTGGATCCAGAAAAACCTGATTTGGATCTCTCTCTTTCAGGCTTGAATATTGAGGACCAGGATCATAGAAGTGGAATTGGCCAAACATCTTCTTCAACTACACCAACCACTATCGAGCATGCTTCTGCTACTATATTTGATGAAGATTCTAATAATGAGTATTAGTCTTTTGACTTATTGTACTTGTAGTCTCATATATATAATAAACGCTGATTTTGAGATTTTGATATATAATAAAGGTTGGTTTTGGATATTCTGATATTGCTATTTTCATTATTTGTTTGTTATGAATGATCATTCATGAGTAAATGTGTTGTAACTTGTAAATTTGTAATAGTTTATGCTTTGAATTTATGATTTATCATGTATGTTTTAAACTTGTATGATTTCACATAACATTTCTTAAGTGTCCTAAATTCTAATATAAATTTAAATTATATATATATATACACCGCGTGTCCTCGTTTCCAAAATTTGGGGAGGTTGCATTTCGTATCACTTCTTGTTTCTCCGTTTCGTGCAATTTAGGTCTTAAGTCACATGGGTCAAGCAGTTTTTTAATCTCATTCGTTGATGACTGATTTAATCTTGATCGTTGATGAGATGAATGAAAAAGTATAAGGGAAAGGCTTAAGAGTCAGTTGGAGGACACACACAGTTGCAGGGTTGAGGAATAGATATGGAATTCTAGGGCGGGTTTGCTAACAATTTTTGGAGGAGTTTCCTGCAGCGAGGGATAGTATTGGCGAAAGGGATGATTTGATCCCGGAGCCAAGGGTCTGTAAGAGGCAGAGGAGCAGCAACAAGGACAGTGCAAAGAAGTAGAGCAACAACTACACAGGTGCTACGCATGACAGCGCAGAGGCTCCAGGGGGCTGCAGGAGTTACGCAGAGGGTCTCCAGGGCCAGTGTAAGGCATGTGTCACCCTTCCAGGGGTTACGCAGTCCCTCTCTGGGCAGCGAAGTGGCACTCTGAGGCTAGCAGGGCTGACGCTGGGACTTCAAGGGCAGCGCTAAGGGTTTCTAGGGCCATATCCGGGTTGAGTTCTGTAAATCCAATTTGAGGGTGTGGAATCTAGATCAGTCAGATATTTGGCACTAGAACTTCAAGTTAGCTGCAATTTTGATTTCTTTTATTCTTTGTCGGGTTTTCTAGATCTGGAACCCAGATTTACTGTACTCAGAATCTACTTAATAATAAACCCTCATATTTGATGCACCGATTTTCCCGCTCTGGGTTTTTCCAGAGACTTATGTCCAAAAATTCATGTGTCACTTTGTTGTATGAGCATATTATTCAGTAAATGATCTGCATGTGTAGGCTATAGTTGTGTTTATTTCGGTATTTTCTGAATCTAATTTCTGAAAGTAACTTGTATTAATCTAAATCAAGTAGGAGAAATAAACCAATATACAGCAGTAGAATTTTCACATGGAAGGTTTATATTACTCTATATCTTGAATGTTGTAAATTGCACAATCCTAAGTATCCCATGAACAAGACAAAGGAAAAAGGTGATTATAACAGGGTTTCCTTGAGCTCAAATATAAAGGAGCATCTGCTTATCAAGGAAAACATCTATCAACAGCGGTAAAGAAGGAAAAGAAATAAAAAAGGTGTAATTTGTTCAGTGAAAAAGTCTTAAGGCCTTTATTGTTAAGTTTATTTTAAGTGGTGACCTTCTGATTTGACATGTAGAACAGAGTATGTGATCGAACTTGTATTTGATGAATGTTGAATATATGACAATCTCTTGATAACAATAGCAACCTTAATGAATGATAGTGATAGTGATCTACTTGACAGTGACAATGACCTTGTTGCATGATAGTAACTGTGTTGCATAACAATGACCTTGATATATGATAGTAATATGTGAAAATTTCAATCCAGAAAATATTTCTGCAGTGATAGATTTATTTCTCCTACTTCTTACTTCAATAAGTTATTTACAGAATTCCCAGAAAATATTTCTGCAGTGATAGATTTATTTCTCCTACTTCTTATTTCAATAAGTTATTTATAGAGTTCTTCCAGTAAATTTCGAAATAAATACTATTGCAGCATTCACTTATGTATATGCAGTGAAAGGAATAGTAAGAAATATAAGCATGAGAAACATTCACATGTACACACTTATTTCTGGACAATTGTCCTCGGAAAACCCATTGCGGGAAAACCAATGCAGCAGATGAGGGTTTATATATTATTCTTCAACAATGAAATTCTTTATAAGAAATAGACTGCATATTTATTTAGAAAACACCTGAGATAGATTCTCTGGTTCCTTCTAGAAAATTCTTGACACTCGGAAGACCCACTATCTCCCTCTACATCACTTTGTTTTCTTCTCTGCGCAGTCCCTACGTTGGACTGCGTCACTCTACATGGGCACACTGGTTGCTGCTTTGCGCTACCTTATGTGGCCCTCTGCCTCCCTCTCTGCTTCTTCTTTGTCACTGTTGACTCCCTCTCCTTCTTCTGCCTCTGCAACTCTGCCTTGCAACTCTCTCTCTGAAATCGAATTCTATTCCTTCAGAATCGACTTCCTTTGGGCTACTGAGTGTGTGCCTGGCTTACCTTCCAAGTGACCCTCAAGCCTTCTTTTATAATCTTCTCATTGACGAATCAACGACCCAGATTAGAAGTCTAATCAATGGTAAAGATTAAAACTTGAATTGTTCTTTGTTCTCTAGAAGATTCACACTCTGTTTTATTGATACCCATTAATTATTTAATTTCCCTGAGTTTAGATTTAGGGTCTACATTAAAATAATTAATTGTTTTAATAAAACATAAACCGAGTGGAATTTCCACAAATGTTTTCTAGGTTCTTTGGAACACTGATGTCCAAGCCTTCTTACGAATTTTGAGTCTTGGAACACTTTCTGATGCTACAAAAATCAACACTCCCTCTTAGCAAGGAAATTGTTCTAGCAAAATGCCTGCTGCATGCTGCTTTGTCTTGAAGCATCCTTTGTGCTGCTTCCCCTCACCTGCTGCGCTGCTGCATTCTATACTGCTGCCCAAGACACTATCACTGTCATTGCCTCATCTGTACTGCATTTCCCTCTGAAACCTGAACCTACCCATTCCTGCTACTGAAGTGGATTCTTGATCATCCCCTTCTTTTCTCTAAAATAAACAAACTTGGTCTTTCCCAGAGCTTTCGTGAGGATATCTGCCAGTTTTTCTCCTGTAGGAGTTTCCTCCAATTGTACATCTCCCCTTTGGACACAGTCTCTGATGAAATGATGAAATGACATCTGATGTCAATGTGATTCGATCGATCATGAAACATAGGATTCTTAGAGAGCTTGATGCAACTTTGATTATCACATAGAATGTTGGTCGCCTCCATCTTCTCCTTGAGTAAGTTCACAAGAAATTTTTGAAGCCATATGGCCTCACACAAAGCTGTTCTAGCTACCATATATTCAACTTCCGCGGAGCTCAGGGCTACAAATTTTTGTTTCCTGCTGCACTAGGAGGTCATCCTCGATCCAACATTGAAACAATACCCATTGGTACTTTTCCGATCTACTGGACTCCGAGCCTAATTCGCGTCAGTGAACCCAGTCCAAGGTTGACTATTCCTTGTAAACATCTGAGAACATGTTTGGCTGCTGCTCAATGAGCCCTCCTAGGTTTCACCATGACCTGACTAAGAGTATTGAAAACATAACAAATATCTGGTCTTGTGTTTACCAGATACATCAGAGAACCTATGAGTTGCCTATACAATGTAGGACCAGTCTGGACGTGTCTATTTTCTTCCAGTTGGTAATCATTGGAGAAGCCATGGGTCTATAGTCCTCCATCTGAAACCTTTTCAGAACTTCTATAGTATATCTTTCTTGCCCAAGGAAGATCTCACCCTTCTGCTGCCAAACTTCCAACCCCAGAAAATAATGCATCAGCCCTTGATCCTTCCTGTCAAATTCTGCAACTAAATTCTCCTTGTAGTCCTTGATGATCCTAGATGATCTTGTTAGGAATAGATCATCTACATATAGCACCAGTATAAGAGGCTCATCCCCTACTCTTAGATAGTAGAGATTGGGATCCGCGTCACTCTTGACAAATCTCATTTTCTGAAAGTAGCTGTCAATTCGACCATACCAAGCTCTATGGGCTTGCTTCAGTCCATACAAGGCCCTCTTGAGCCTGCAAACATTAGTTTTCTGTTCATGCGTCTCAAAGCCCTCTGGTTGTTCAATATATACTTCTTCCTCTATCACCCCATTTAGGAATGCAATCTTGACGTCCATCTGGTGAATCTCCCATCCCATCTGCGCAACAAGGGATATCACGGATCTAATAGAAGTATATCGGGCTACGAGGGCGAAGGTCTCTTCATAATCTATCCCTTCCTTCTGAGCGTACCCCTTAGCCACAAACCTGGCCTTCAATTTCTCAATGCTGCCATCTGCAACATATTTGATCTTGTAGATCCATCTTGAACCTACAGCTGATCTGTCCTGAGGCTTGGGAAGCACTTCACAAACATCATTTTGTTGGAAATATTGAGAGGGGGGGTGAATAAGTATTTCTTTTCAATTGTTATTTTTACCAGTTAGATTACTTATATTTAGAACACAAAATGAAAAATAAGAATAAATGCTTTTATTAAATTCTTCTTTACAATAAAATAGATACAATAAGTGTAGGGCTCCAACCATGGATGAAGACAACGATCTTTAATCTCCTAGGCTCCAACCTGTTGCCAAGCACCAACTTGGACTTTTGTGAGGCTCCGACCTCTAGGGCTTCGACCCTATCTATCCAAGGAAGCAACCTTGCGTTTAGAGGCTCCAACCTCAAGGGCACCAACCCTTCTCTGGTCCAGGCTCCGACCTAGTCTCTTGAGGACTCCGATCCTCTAGGGCTGCAACCCTATCTTCCAAGGCACCAACCTTGTCCTTTTGAGGCTCCAACCTTTGTTTTACTTTGTCAAGATATATTTGGTTATGCTTCACGACACCTAATGTCTTCTTCAACGAGCCATGTCAATCTTCAACAATGCCTTCTCTTAGTCTCCACGTCACTTCATCAATGACAACCTTATTCTTAAAATGAAGGTGTCTCCACAGTTCTTCATTGTACCCAAACAAACTCTCCAAGTTACCTCATGATGGCTTCATCAATGCATCATCGTCTTCCAAGATCACTCAAGGCTTCTCAACAAAATATCTTCAATTTGGAACCTTCTTCAAGGTCACTTCACAAAGACTTCAGTCAAAGTCTCCAAAACCATTCACAGAAATCAATTCTAAATCTGGGAGTGTGAAATAGGCTTGATCTCCATAATCTGAGAGTTGCTTTAGATACACAATGCTTCATACAATTTGAATCTTCTGAGCTACTATTCACTGCACTTGATCATACCACAGGTGGTCCAAACATAGAAGGTCTGAGCTACTGTCCAAGAAGAATTTGATCCAAGATGATGATTTACAGTGCACACCAAGAGGTATCTTACTCGAGATCTTCATTATCCAATACACAGTTTGAGGCGAGGGACCAAGCTACTATACCACAGTCATAGTTCGGGAAAATGGTAATATTGTGTTGTAACTGTCCACAAGAAAATCCGAGCCAAGAATGATGATACACAATCAAGGCAATTTCAACAAACAAGGTCCACCACAGGAGTCACTGTTATTAGCAACCACCACAGTCCACCATGGGAGCCACTATAATCCACCACAGGAGTCATTGCAATTCGAATTTCACCACAGTTCGAATTTTAGGAGTCCAAACTTCAGAAATTAATTTGAGTAACAACAAGGTCTGCACTGTAAGATGGCAACTTGCAAGAAACCTGACCCTTAACACAAGACTGTTTCAAAAGAATTTCCTCAAAACAATATTTTTCAGCTCCTCAGCCTCTTGTAGATATTTCTGAAGTTGTTGACCGAATTCTATGTCTACTTCACCGAAATTCCTTGAATAAACCGAATGAGTTTAACTTTATATCTATAGTGGTTTGTCATTTTTGAAAGGACGTGACTATTGGGAAAAGGGCCGACTTGTGTCCTTAAGCATAGGTTGACTCAATGTCAAAAATATATTTTTTCAACTTGAAAATTCAATATATCGCACACTACTAGGTGTTTCGGGACAAATAACGACTCATTGGAAAGGAAAAAATATACTCTATAAGATGGTATAGGAGTCAATTTGGAAGGATGCCTCTAAGGTGGTAAAAACAAATTTTCTTTGTGATTGTCCTTAATTTTTGTAGAGCAACTACAGATCAAGCAGTCTGGATCCTTGAGTATCCCAACCCTTGGATCACATACGAGCTACGGGAGCCTTAAGACAGTAGTGGGACAAGTAGGAGATGGTTGTAGAAGATCACAATGAAGCAGAGGGCAGTGTTGAGATGTTGTAGAGGGAGTAGCGCAATGCAGAGGCAACATGAGCATAGAGGCAACAATGCAGAGGTTAATGGGACTTCAGCAGCGCAGAGAGGCTGTGCTCACGCAGTGCAGAGCTGTAGCAGCGCAATAGCTTCAGGAGGATACAATTGAGAAACAACCAAGGGAGCTTCAATGATGAGATGCAACTTGACTTGTCTATCAACAATTGGGCACGGGTATTTCAGTTGTTTACTTCTCAGATACTGAGTTGTAGTGCAGTAGTTAGGAGTGGTAGTGCTATGGGCAGCATGATGCAACAATTTGAGAGGGAGTTGCAGTACAGATGTAGCAGTGTCAGTGGCAGTGACATGGGCAGTAGTATAGAAAGCAGTGACGCAGTGGATAGAGGGAAACATGCTAAGCATCAACAACGCAGAGACCAATGCCAAGATCTTGTGATACATGGTGTGGATTTATTACTAGAGCACACTCCGTGCTAAGAGGGAGTGTTGAGATTTTGAGTGTTAGGGTACCATCGGGTGTGTTCTAGCTCTGAAATGTTGTCGAGGGGCTAAGACACACAAGACCTCCAAAACCTAGAAAGCGTTTGGAGAAAGTTCATCTAATGTGTGAGATATTAAAATAATAATTATTTTTTAATGAGGACCCTAAATCTAACTTAGGGAATTAGAAAAATTGAAGTGAATTAATTAAACACATGTGATGAAATGTTCTAAGTGACGCGGATCAAGCGGTCTTTTAATCTAAGCCGTCGATAAGAGATTAAATCACGATCGTTGATGTCTCAAAGAAAAATTATAAGAGAAAGGCTTGGGGTCAGTTGGAGACACACACACGGAGGCAGAGCACTGAGGCAGAGCTGGAATTCCAGGGCGGGTTTGCTAAGAATTTCCAGAAGTGTTTTCGCTGTAGCGAGGGGTAGTGTTGGCTAAGGGGATGATCTAATCTCGGAGCCAAGAGTCAGCAATTGGCAGAGAAGCAACAACCCGGAGCGACGCAAAGGAAGCAGAGGCTACACAGCAGTTGCACAGCGCAGGGGGTTTCAGCTGTTACGCAGGTGCTATGCTAGCCTAGAAAGGGCAATGCTGAGGTAACAGGAGATCTTCAGGGTTACGCAGAGGCCATCCAGGGTAGCGTAAGGACTGTATCACCCAGTCTGGGGTTACACAGTCCCCTTCTGAGCAACGCAGGGGCACATAGAGGCTAGTAGGACTAACGTAGGCAGTTTCAGAGCAGCACTGGGGTTTCTAGAGGCAAAACAAGGCTGAGTTCTGTAAATCCCATTTGAGGGTGTGAATCAATCCAGTCTTCAGTCTCCAGAACAACAGGTATTGCTGCAGATATTATTTTCTTTGGCGGGTTAACCAGTAAAGGTGCCTAGATTTGTTGTACTTAGATTCTACTTAATAATAATAAACCTCATATCTGTTGCATCGATTTTCCTGCATTTGGTTTTTCCGGGGACATTTGTTTGAAAAATCTATGTGTCACTTTGTCGAATGAGCGTAATATTCAGTAAATGATTTGTATGTGTGTAGGCTGCTAGCTGTGTTTACTTCGGTATTTTCTGAAAATAACTTGTATAATTAAATCACAAGTAGGAGAAGTAAATCAAGATATTGTAGTAGGATTTCTGTATTATTGTATTTAGAAATTTTCACATGTAAACTCTACATTATGAAGCTTATTAAGTGAAATCTCTTGTGTACTTTCTCATGTTTATTTGATGCTTTGAATATTTAAAAGAATAAACTAGCCAATTGTGCAAAAGAAGGGTAATATTGATTCACCCGGGAAACTTAAACCTTGGCCACACCTTCTTAGTCTAGTATTATTATCGAATTATCGTTATAGTATATATAATCTAGATGCCTCGTGATGATGTTCTCACGAGATACATTTATTTTTGTTTTAATGTGATTTTCTTTCAAGTTTTAACTATTATCTAGTACTTATGATTAGAGAGTTAGGACAAAATTACAAATATCATATTTCAGTATTGACTATTAATGATTGATGTACCACTTGACATCTTATACATTTTATATTGTAGTTTTATTTTCATATTTGTATGACAATGTGTTTTTTTGATGTTGATGTTGCTCTAAAGAATAAAAATTTGAAAAAATGATTTTTTTTGTGTTTTGTTCAAGTTTCCCAATAATTTCTGATATTTTCCCCGATATTGCCAATTATTTAAATTTTGGACCCCCGGTGATAAATTGCCAATAATGATAAATACAGCCTTAGTATGTATATAAGAAATCTAACATCCTTCTTTTATTATATTAATATTTTTCTAGCTCTTATCCTAAGAGAATATAAAAATACCTTTATGCCTTGGCACTCAGAGATGAGTTAAAAAGTATATAAAATATTTGTTGGACACCTAATCCTTCTAGGGTTAGTGTGGAAGCTCAAGAGACTTAGGGAGTCCAAGAGACCCTGGGATATAGAATCCAAGGGTCACGACATTGTATGATAAATATGTATCATTGTGAGTAATAGAGCATCTCATGTCTATCTATCTTCTTGTGTGTTTACTATGCTTGTGTTTGACATGGTATCAGAGCCATGATATGTGGCCTACTTCGTGGGTTTCTCAACCACTAATTATGTGGTCTTCTTCCTTATTGTGCAATTATGCGTTAGGTTTTCTAACCCTTCCATTTCCTGCCAACATCTGCATGCTTGACCGTTTCATTTTTCTACATACCCATTCGTTGGTTAAAAAAACATTCAATCAAACCTAGAGTTGGTAAGAATTCGAGTAGACAAAGTGCAGTTGACAGGTCTGGAGAGAAAGAAATATGCAGAGATGTTACTGCAGAGGCGTTAATGTGTTAATACCACCGCTCTCCTCCAATTCTCTATCCTGAGAACCGTTCTCTGCCACACCTGCCACACTGTAAACGGTTCTGACTCACCCACAACTGCGACTCATGCAGCACCACCACCCTTCACAATCCCCGTCGACTCACATGACAACGATGGTGTCCGTTGCATATACTTGTTGGATATGCCATGCTTTTGTGGCTATTCTGCGTGAGTTCCAATATAGCCAAATGAAACTCCTCAACGTAGTGAGTTTGAATTAGTATATGTTCTGACTCTTCAAATAACCAAACCAGGTTCTGATTGTATCTACAACTTCACAGAGAGAAAGAATTGTAAGACCAGAATTCAACCAAGATAATACTCTGCCTCTTCGACATTTTCTATGTATCATGGTCACTCTACATTTGACGTCTGCCAAAACAATAGTTTCACTGAAGAAGTCTGTCACAAATTTCATTACACTCATTCTCAAATGTATGTTGATCTATCGATTCTATGCCCAGGTCAGGGTCGCGGTGTCTTGCATTCCATGATATAGAATCTAGATGTCAAAGTTTTAACATTGACCATTGATTGCTTCATTCATCATGCCAAAACGAAACAGAAGCATCACTACCGAGATTGCTCATTCAATGCCTAGAAATTACATCAGAACCAGATAGCACCAAGGCCACATTCCGTAACTAAAAGGCGGTGTTCTGGTAGTGATTCCTCATCTGGTTTATGTGTCTAAATATTCGCGTTCAACTTAGTTTTGTGGAGTTTCACAGTTTAAGGTCACAATTGGTATTATATGGACTGTGGCCCCTCAGTGCTCCATACCACAACGCTTCTCCTCACAGTTGACTTGGTCTTGGTCCTTGGACCTCGACCCTTTCCACTGACTCTCGGTCATACCACCGCTTCACTTCGACTCCACTTGACCCCTCGACACCTTACCATTTGGCCTCGACCCCTCGGTGCTCGTTCATGGTCCCTTGACTCCACAGTCAGTAGTGCTCCTCCATACAGTGCTTCTCCTCCACGTCGCTCTTTCGATTGCACTCCTCCAAGTCGCGTTTACCATTGCGTTGTGGTTGTTTTCATATCACCGCGTTCCTCCGACATAGAATAATCATTTCTCGTGGCTTCGTTGGCCTCTGTGGCTCCGAAACCACTGATCCTAGCTTTGTGCTCCCTTTGGCCCTCGACCGTGCCACAACATACGCCTCATCGGTCCCTTGGCCTCTCCATACTCTCTAACTCCTCTTCTCATTGTGCACTGCCTCCTCTCACTGCACACTTCCTCTCAACATCGTGACTGCCCGACAATCCATCCAAACCATCTCCTTCCATACCTATCGGTTTCTTCCCGACAATCATACATTCCTCCCGTGGTAATGCTCTGGCCCCTCCACAGTCATACCCAACTCAATACTCTATACTCCTGGTTCATGGTATATATCCAACTCTCGATTTTTAATATCTGTGTCTTTTAATTTATAACTGTGCTTTTATATAGCCCGATATGGCAGTATCATATACCAGAACTTGGTGAACCTCGATGTGAACTGGTTCCTTTCCCACCGGTTTGCCTCGCAGCACGGTCCTACCACCTCCATTTTCTATCTTTTACGAGGGATGGTATTCTCTTCAGGCATTTGTGCCCTCTAATGTTCAAGCCAGTCAAAGATTGCGGTTTAGTGGTTTGCTGAGATTTGAAGGGGTTTCGAATTGAGCAACGCAGGGCAGTGTGGACAATAGAACTGCTATTGCCCCAATCTGCATTCAAAAATATCGCCTTATGGTGCATTTGTATGTATGCTGGTGCATTAAGCGTGGATGTCCAATATTATAGTTATACATATTTGAGATTATTAATGTTCAGATATGATGCAAAGGGAGTTATCTCCTTGTAATTGTGTGGGTTTCTTTGTGAAGTAGTAGACTATAGATAGAGTAAGAGGACGTTTGAGAAGTAGTCTCACTTACAGTGCATTTCATAGCAGCCACAAGTAACTCCTATAATAGTCTTTATTGCTTGAGTGTAAGTTTGACAATGAAGAAAATGGAAAATGTTGAAGTATTAGAGTTACTTAACACTCTGATGCTCTCTACTATGGACAATACAATTAAAATCAACAAGGATTTTCTTATTGATATTCACAATTGTCTACAAAATGCACAAGATAAAATTGAGTTTTTGCAGCTTGAGACAAGTCTACAACGAAGAGCTACAACAGTGTGAGCATCATTCTGAACCTGTTTCTGTTCAGAACATTGAACAGACTCCCATAAACAGTAAGCCAATAAAGTTGCAGGTGATTCAGGTTCAGTGCCTAGTTCAAGAGCAGATTTTCATGTAGAAGTAAAAATCCAGCTTGCACTTCCCAAGCCCATCATTAAACCTTGGGAAGAGCTTGTCCATAACAAGCACATAATAGGTCTTGGATATAAGAAGGAGGTGTCCTTTCATATTCTAGATTACTCAAAGCCCATCCAGTTCCATAGTGTTGGATTTCTTCATGACAACGCATCTTCAGCTGTTCCAGTTTATGCTTCTCCTCCACTATGATCGAGTTGGCCATATGAAAGATCATTGTTTTGATCTTGACCTGTGCAAGCACTGTGGTCAACACACTCGTTCTTCACACAGATGCTTCAGAAACAAGCCTCTTGCAAGAGCAAAGATTCATCTTGGATGGATCACTTCTGGGAAATGGTTAACAACAGCCAAGAAGATATTTCAGTCATTTGTCAGAACGTGTTCTAGAGTATCGAACAATCTTGCAGTTGATATTCCTTCATCTTCTCACCTTGTCTCTGACAGGGGGGGGAAATGATGGTCATCTACAAGCTTCAAAGCCACACCAAGTGAGCCTGAGCCACAACCTGCCATTCCAGATTCAGAGTTGTAGCCAGAGACACAGAAGTTCAAGCGAGCCTGAGCCACGACCTTCCATTCTAGATTCAGAGTAGTAGCCAGAGACACAGATGCCCATGAGCATGCCTTTGGTTGGTGCTCAACCTTAAACCATCTATTTGAGGTTGAGTTTCTTCCTCTTCAAGAATTGGAGACACTGAGATCATAAACCAATAGAACAACAATTAGAATTGAATATAGAACAACAATCATAAAGAATCATAAACCAATAGAACAACAATTAGAATTGAATATGGAACAACAAAGCTTTATAAAGATAGCAAGGTAAATAAATAGCGAATACACTTCTTGCAAATGATAAAATAGCAATGCAATTCATTAATGCTCACAACGAATCTGTATTCAATCCAACAACAGTCAATCAACTCTGCAACTATAATGAACTTAAACACAAGTTCACACAACAGTAAGCAAAAATTAGAAATACAAACAGCAGGGTAATTCCACCAGAGCTGGGCCCTTAGCACCAGTGAAACACTACTGGGCTACCTCACAACTTGTGAGATGGAATGAAACGCGTCTTTGATATTAATCGAACATAAAGTATTACAAAGACTGCTCTCTTAAAGCCGAGAGTCAATAAGCACAATATTACAAAGGAAATGTTTTGAATACAAGAATTTCCAACCCCTTCATCACTAAAGGGCGTTGCCTTATATATCAGACCCTGACGGACAAGACAAGGAATAAGATGAGGCTTGAACAACGATCCCTCAGGCTCGAAGGATCCTGAGGGATTCGCTTCCCTTCGTTCAGTTATCATATGGTTTACTTTGACCGAAGCTGAGCTGTCCCCTGCCTTTTCTTAGCGATGCGTTCGGATTTCCTTATTTTTGGCAAGATTTGGTCTAATGCTGGAGGAACAGTAGTTGCATTCATCTCAACCTCGCCTTTGGTGCAGCTGTTCACTTCATCTAATTCCTGTTTTATCAACAAAAAACAATCTTTAGTCATCTTTTTACAATAAACATAAACCTTGCCAATTCTAACATAATTCATATAATAAATTACCTTTCTAAGGTAAAAAGGATTATGTCTATAGTAAAAGAATGAGAAAATACATAGTGATTTCATACCTTTTCCACTGCCCAACATTAATCACCACAAAATCTCTAGATAAAATAATGGAAAACACCTGCAAATCCTCTAATGTTCTGCTCATCCGTAACTGATCTCCCCGCAAGTAATTTGAACTACTTCTGGGCCCTAGAAGAAACACACACTAGCTGTAATAACCTGCAAATATGCCCAATGGAAACAATGAATTGAGCTCCCCAAATTTGCCTCACTAGGGAGGCACTCGAAGTTCTCCGAAATGAGGGTGGAATTCCGCTTGGAACTCTTGTGCTAAACAACACTTCTCTTCTTGTGCTAAACAACTCCAAGAGAAGATGTAATGTGAAGTGTAATAGTCAAAAAGATGATCCACCAAATGAGTCCCTCCTCTTTTTATATTTTCTCTCCATCCTTCTAGACTCATTTTAATATTATTTTCTTGGCGAGGGCCATTTTCCACTTAGTTACCTTTTCCAACATTTTAATAAAATAACAATTTGTCGCCAATTTGCAATAAAATAATACTTGCCACCTTTCTCCAAAATACTAGTTACCTTTTTTAATTAATATTACCAAAATTGAGAAAAATTCTTGTGCTCACAAAATTGGGGATATTACAGGAAGGATGCATTGCATATTGATTTTCGCATTAGAACTAACATCATATTCTTTTACCATGCTAGATTTGTTGCACTTAGATTAGAATTGCAGTTAGGATAAATTTTATTTCTTGTTGATTTTATGGCCTAATACAAGCATGGGCGATCATGAGACGCCTCAAAAACATGTTGCCCCGTGTGCTTCGTTTTTGATGTGCAGGTAATAGGTCTGTAGTCCCAAGAGATTGTTGGTGTTCTTATGACTGTTGAATTTCCACAACCTTGGGTCTAGGTTAGAGTCTTAAATCACTGACACTACCAAACGAAGAATCTCAACCATGAACTACTTTGCACAGCGGAAATATAAAGCAATAAATCACACATGCACAAATATACACAGTTTTAACAAAATTGTACCATAATGTACAATCATCAATCTTCGTTATATTAAAGCAAAATATGAATAATACAACAGTCTATGGTATACAAGATACATTGACAAACTCTATGTTGTATCTCGTCTTACTGGTCCTTCGTTTCGGTACTGCTCACTAATAGTGCCTTAGTCCATCAAGGCCACTACACACTGAGACTCCAGGAGGGATGCCTTCTATCACTGCTACAAGTCACGTCTGCTACAATGAACACTGGCTGATCCATTCTTATCTCTGGGTAGGCCTAATTCCCAAGCTCCAAATTGCCAGGCTAGCAGCCAACTTTTTCCATCAAGGTGTTACACTTCGGCACCAAACTTCACCCAATCTTCAGCTTCTCTTTGTCACGTCAAGATAACTCGTCTAAGGCTACTTTGGGTGGCCAACACACTACCCTCCACTAGATCAATGGGAACCAATACTACAGTGTCGATTCTACTCCTAGGATGGACTCTTCACGTCCTTAGAAAGTCCTCCACACGTCACCAAAAGGCTGCAATATGAAACTAATCCAAACTGGTCAAACTTGACCCAACACACATCAACCTTGGCTCCAACTCTGTTGTCCTCATGCTGCCCTTGACTATCCCTGGTTAGCGCTTATTTAGCAGCCTGCAATAGCCACAAATCGGCCCCTGAACAACCTAAATAAACTGCGGATACCCTTGGGAGGCTCCTCTTCTACCATGCTGCTGTTGTAGGCTTACACCAACCCCTTAAACCCTCCTCCACACACCCTGCTGGGGAGCTATGGCCTGCGGCCTAGCACACGACAAATATGTAGCTAACAACCAGTTGTTTGGGTAGGTTCTCTCCCTAAATGGTGCCCAAAAATAGGCTTGTGATGAGGCTCCTCCACTCGACCTTGCTCACGACTCTCCTCCAACACTTCGGACCTTGTTTAACCCTTTAACATTCTCCAAAAATCTGCGGTGGGCTTGCCTCCTTTGTTGCAGCCTAATCTCAGAAGTATCCTCCTCAACGAGCTCCCTTATGATGTGTAATGTGTTGCACAATGGATGCCTTAATGACTCCTCATCACCCTTTGTTTATACACGAATAAAGGGTCTCTAGGAATTATGAAGAGACACATCTATTGGACAAATTTTACTTCAAGCCTACATGACTTGAGAACCAATAATTATTTGTCAACTTCGAAAATTCATTTCTCCACTTCTACAACTCCAAATTCAACGATTCTTGAAGCATTGGATTCTCCTTTTTGCCCTCTATCGTCTCATGCCATCACATGTAGAAATGTGCTCCTGGAAATGCCCAAAACACATTTTGGTGCAAAACCCCATACTTGGGTTCCAAGCCCACATGTGACCCTTGTGGTGCTTTTCCCTCCAAACCTTGAACCATAGGGCTTGGAGTGTTTCCCAAGATACAGAAATCAATACTCCCTCTTAGCGAGGGAGCTACTTCGAAGACTAGGAAGTACTTTGTCATTGTCATCACTGCTCGGAACACTTGCCCAACTCCTAGTGCTCATAATCGCAACAATTCTTGTACGGTGAACCACCCCCTTCTCGGAAGTGTCATTGTCACTGTTGGAAGCACCTTGCTTCGTCTTCTTTTCTTGTATCGCTTTCCAGTCCCTCCATGATTCCTTTTGGGTAGATGTGGAAGCACCCTTGCTTCCAATTGACCACGCGCTCTTCTTGGGCTACAAAGTCTCCCTCTGAGCTTGCAAGCTCCCTTTAGAAATCGATTCCCTCTTAAGTCTCTGGAATCTGGACCTTCTTCTCTAGAAAGTGTACCTTGTTCTCTGGAACCTGTACCTGCTCCTCTAAAGCCTGCACTTGCACCTGCACCTGCTCCTGCTCCACCTGCTTCTTTCCATGATCCACAAGTGTTAAATGGAGTCAAAATACTTGATTTACGTGAATTATCGACCAAGCCACTAGATGAACAGTTGTTGGTTTAGGATGCTTCACTATCCTATATGAAATGCAACACCTAAAACTAAGTGAAATGTAAGATCTGTTAGTTTTTTTAGCATCGGATGTGTTCTAGCCTAGAGATTTGGCAGATAGATTAGAATACATGTATTCTCCAATACCCAGAAATTGTTTATGGAAATTCCACTTAGAGACGACATAATTAAATTAATTATTCAGTTTTTAATATTTCCTAAGTCTAAACTTAGGAAATATTTTTAATTAAAAGGAATTAATTAAGTCATGGTGAGAATCTTCTTGAAAAAGTCTTGGATCGAGTTCTAGTTAATGTTAGCCATCGATTAAGTTTTAATCGTGGCTGTTGAAGTATCAATGAGAGATTATAAGAAGAAACTCGATGGGGCTTGGAGAATACACTCGCTGAGTTCGATTTCATTGGCAGATCGATTTCGAGAGTACGAGCGCTGAGTTTCCCGAGAGAGAGTTAGTGAGCTCGAAGCAGTGAGAGAGGCGCAGGGATAGTAAGGTCGAAGGAAGCTTTTCTAGATCTAGTGAGTGCATTGCAGAGAGGAAGCATAGAGCCACGCAGAGGCAGCACAATGCTTCAGAGGAGATTCTGTATTTTGTTGGCGAGAAGAAGTGATTCAGTGCCAGAAGCCAGAGAGAGAGAGTCTGGAGGCCAGGAGGATCCATTTCCTAGACAACAGCTGGCAAGATAGCGAGAGGACAAGCAGTTCCGAGTTTGTGGGACATAGTACTGCGTAAGCTGATGCAATGATTGTGCAGAGGCAACAAGGAGCGCCTCAAATTGAGCTAAGGTCAATGTCATATCGCCTATGGGAGTGAGATTTTTCTCACTAGATTTATTATCAGTCATTGCTCTGTATGGATTGTTAGATTTAAGCATCCATAGTTTTGTACTCAGATTTAGTATTGCATAATAATCAAACCCTCAGTGGCTGCACCAGTTTTCCCAAGTTGGGTTTTTCTGGGGACTTAGTCCAAAAATAATTGTGCATTTTGTGTGTGTGCATCTATTCTTATAGTGTTTGTTTTCCTTCCACATTATTTCTTTTGTGAAGGCTGCAGTGTATTAGTTCTAATATTTACCATAGCACATAGTAAATAATTTGTTTGGTTAATTTAAAAAATAGAAGAAATAATATCAGTTGCTGCAGTAGGATTTCAGGTAATTGTTGAGATTTTGAGTAGCATCGGATTTGCTATAGCTCCAAAACTTTGTGGAGGGGCTAGAACAAATGAGACCTCCAAGACCCAAAAATCGTTTGGAGAAATTCCACTAGGAACCTAAGTTTTCAAAATATTAATTTTCTAATGGAGACCCAAAGTCTAACTTAGGGAAAGTAAATAATTAAAGTGAATTAATTTAGACATGTGAGTGAGAATGTTCTAAGTGACGTGAATCAAGTGTTTTCTAATCTTAGCCGTCAATTAGAGATTAGATCACAGCTGTTGAATGTTCAACGAGAAAATTATTAAAGAAAGGTTTGCGGTCAGTTGGAGAGCACACATAGTGGCAACACTTGAGTTAAGTCGAAATTCTAGGATGCGGTTTGTTGAGAATTTTCGAGTGAGCTTGCAGTGCAGTGAGGGGTAGTGTGGTAGTGGGATTTCAAATCCAAGGTCGAGGATACATTGGCAGAGTGGCAGATTCGTACCATAGCAACGCAGAGACACAACAAGGGTGACACAGGCCATGACAGAGCAGTGCAGAGGCATCGTAGGCTCATCCAGGGTGACGCGAGCCAAGCCAAAGCTGCATAGAGGCTGCGTAGGCTTAGCAAGGGTGACGCATCGCCAACCTATCCTGCACAGAGGCTCACACAAGGCTGAAAGGCTGATGCAATGCCGGGAGAGGCAGCGCTGAGGATCCAGTGGGCCAAAAAGGGCTTGTTTTCAGCAGATCCAGAAGGTGTGAAACCTCAGCTGAATCATCCATATTTTTTGTCTCCGAGTGATAGAGGTACATTTGCCGAGATTTTCTCTGTTTGGGCAAACCATGTTTGATGCCCTTGAATGTATTCAAAATTCTGCATAATAATAAAATCCTCTAAGAGCTACTGCACCGGTTTTCCCGCATTGGGTTTTTTCGGGGACATTTGTCCAAAAAATATTGTGTCCTTTGTCATGTGAGCTTTATTCTTCAGTGCTTGATCTATATGTATGTGTAGGTTGCAGTAGTGTTTACTTTGATGTTCTACTGAATATTCAAAAAAATAACTTGTTAATTAAATCAAACAAGTAGGAGAAGTAAATAAAAAAATTGCAGTAGGGTTTTTGTAATTTAGATTCAGAAATTTTCATAGTAACATAATTTTTGTGAAAATTCTGAATCTGGAATTGTGCTGCAATTCTGATAATGTTTCTTTGACTGTTAAATTAATTAAATAAATTATTTGTAGTTTTCTACGGAAAATGTCGAAACATATACATTGTAGCCTTCACAAAATAAATACCATGGAAGAAAATAAATGCTAAAAACTTGAGAAATTCTAGCACACACGCAAAGATATTGACACTGTTATTTTTCGACGATTGTCCCCGGAAAAACCCAATGCAGGAAAACCAGTGCAGCAGATGAGGGTTTCTTTTTTAAACTTCAGTAGTAATTCATGTACAAAAATTTAGACAGGAAAATAGAGGAAAAATACTGAGAGAAATTCAATAACAAATTTTTCACTCTCCACAATGATCTTCTGACCCCGAAACACTCCCTCTGCCCTTACGCAGATCTCATTGCGTTAGTGACCGTGCAATGCTCTGGTGTACTGCGTCCTTGCTCACGCTGGCCCTTCTGAATTCATCCTTCACTCCCGGACTATTTTTGAAACCCTCTCTCTTTCTCACCTGCAACTCACGCACTGGCTCTATCTCCTGTGCTGAATTTCAGCCATCGAGAAAATTTATCTGCTTGGGCGACTGAGTAATTGCACTGGTGCGTTCTCCATCTATCCATTGACATCTTCTTATAATGTTTTGTTGGAGCACCAACAACCAAGATTAAAACATAATCGATGGCCTAGATTATTTCCTTGTCAATCCGTGTGAGTTTCTAGAATATTCACACCATCCCCTACTACGCTGCTGATGTCTGGTCATTGCTGCCCACCAACTACTACACAACTCTGAAATGTGATGCATCTATTCTATTGTTGACCTTGTTGTACTGTTGCCAACTATTGCATCTGCACTGCAACTCCCTCTGATCTGCTGTTGCTGCAATTGAGAATTTGTCTGTTTCTTCTGCTGAAATGGGTTCTCTACCATACCCATCTGTTCCGTGAATTGGATGAACTTAGCTCTTCCAAGAGCTTTCGTGAGTATGTTTACTACCTGATCTCCTCTGGGAACATACTACAACTAGACTTCCCCATGCTGTACACAGTCTTTGATGAAATGACATATGATGTCAATGTGTTTCAACCTATCACGAAATACTGGATTCTCAGAGAGTATTATGCAACTTTGATTATCACCATAAACATTGGTCGCTCCCATCTTCTTCCTGAACAAACTCACTAGCAGTTTCCTAAGCCATATAGCTTCGCACGTAGTTGTGCTGGTTGACATATATTCAACTTTTGTTGAGCTCAGTGCTATTGACCTATGTTTCTTGCTGGACGAAGAGACCATTCCTGATTCGAATGCCGTCATCTCCAAATTTGCATCTGTGAATCTGCTCAATCTGACGTCATCTCCGTTAGTATATTTCAACCCATATCCGACTGTTCCATGCACATATCTAAGAATGTGCCTAGCTGCTACCCAATGTACCCTTTTCGGTTCCAGTATGAACTGAATAATGGTATTGACAGCGAAAAATATGTTTGGCCTAGTGTTGACTATATACATGAGCGACCTAATGTGTTGTCTGTACAAGGTGGGGTCGACTTCCTTGTCCCTTGATGCATCCATCTTCTTCCAATTGGTGATCATGGGCGTTTCCATGGGTCGGCAATCTTGCATTCTGAATCTCTTCAGAATATTTGTAGCATATCTCCCTTGCCCAAGGAAGATCTCCCCATTCTTCTGCCATACTTCCAATCCTAGAAAATAGTGCATCAGCCCCATATCCTTCATGTCGAATTCTGCTTCAAGGTTCCTTTTGCAATACTTTATGAGCCCTGATGATCCTGTTAAAAACAGGTCATCCATGTACAAAACCAAAATGAGAGGCTCATTCTCCAACATCAAATAGTAGAGCTTTGGATCTGCATCACTCTTGATGAATCCAAATTGCTGCAAATAACTGTCAATTCAACCATACCATGCTCTAAGCGCCTTCTTGAGCCCGTATATGGCTTTCTTCGACCTGCATACATGAGTGTGCTTCTCATGAGTTTCGAAGCCTTTAGGCTGCTCTATATACAACTCTTCTTCTATCACCCCGTTCAAGAATGTTTTCTTGACGTCCATCTAGTGAATCTCCCATCCCATCGGCGCTGCTAGGGATATAACGTATCTGATAGAGGTATATCTAGAAAATGGGGCAAAGATCTCCTCAGAGTTTATCCCTTCCTTCTTTGCATACCCCTTTGCCACGAATCTAGCCTTGTACTTCTCTACACTGCCATTTGTAGCGTACTTGATCTTGTAGATCCATCTGGAACTTACAACTGATCTATCTTCTGGTCTAGGCACTACCTCCCAAACATCATTAGTCATGATAGAACTGCATTCTTCTACCATGGCATCCACCCACACCTGATGTTGTGCGACTTTCTGAAAGTTGGATGGTTCTGCAACCTAAGCTACCAAAGCTTGGTATCTCTGTCAGGCTGCCTGCACTTCCTCTTGTCAGTTCTAGGAGCTCTGACAAACTCCTTTGCGCCCGTCAAAGTTTGACGCACTTCCCTAATGGTTCTACCACTGGTGGTGGGAGGTTCAATCAATTCCTCCTCTTGTTCCTGTTGCTCCATCTTTTGAGAACTTCCTGGATCTCCTACTCCTGAGGAGATAATGGTACTAGTCACTATACTCGATCCCTCTGACTATCCTCCTACTTGTCCTACCTGTTGTCCCTGTTGCTGCTGGACTAATGGAACATCTGCTGACTCATCTCTTGTTGGCATCTCTCGAGATCTTTCGAAAGCTCTGTCTTCCATGAACTTTACATCTCGCCTTACTATAATCTTCTTGCTACAAGGAATGTAGATCCTGTATGCCTTTTTGTTCTCGCTATACCCTATGAAGTACCCCTTATCTGCAGTCTGATCCAACTTACTGCGCTTCTCATCTGGAATGTGGCAATAAGCCACACTCCCAAATATCCTCAAATGACTTACTTCAGGCTTCTTCCCTGTGAAGACCCCCTCTGGTGTTTTATTCGCCAATGCTCTGTGAGGAGATATGTTTTGAATGTACGCCACTGTCTTGCATTCCTCTGCTCATAAAAATCTAGGAAAATCCTGGTCGTACAACATAGCCTTTGCAGCCCCGACTATTGTTCTATTCTTCCACTCCGCTACCCCATTCTGTTGTGGATTATATGGAGTTTCCCACTCTCTTTTGATACCTTCCCTCGCGCATAAATCTGTCAAGTCTTTATCCGTGTAGTCTCCACCATTATCTGAATGTAGTACCTTGATCTTTTTCCATGTCGTGTTTTCTACGAGAGCCTTGAACTCTCTGAACCGATTAAAAGACCTCATCCTTGGTCTTTAGGAAATAGATCTAGGTTTTACTGGAATGATCATCAATAAAGGTGGAGAAATACTCACCACTGCTAAGAGCTCTAGTGGACATAGGGCTGCAAATATTTGAGTGTATCAATCCCAACACACCATTTTATCTTCTGTCACTTCTGGGAAATGTTTCCTTTACATACTTTCCAATACACATCCTCTACACACATCATCGTGCTCTGTGCTGAGAACTGGAACTCCTGTTACAATTTCTTTGAGCATCCTAAGTGCTCCATGGTGTAAATGTCCCATCCTCCTGTGCCATAGTTAGTTCATCTCCTTCCCACTGCTATTATCACTGCCTACCAGTGCCATTGGAGAATCAATCTGCAACCTATATAACTTGTTGCTATGAGCTCCAATCTGTCTCACCTTTTTTGCAGCTAGGGTGCTTGACATACACTTTCTTTCCTACGAAGTATACATCGTACCCTTTGCACTATAATTGGGACACTGCAATTAGGTTCATACCCAATCTTGGCACATGCAACACACTATTAGCGTTGGTGCTGGTTCCTGCTTCCGTCTGAAAATCTAAGGTGCCTCTCCATACTAGAGTACACTATGTTTTGTTGCGCATAGTGATATGGAAGGCCATCTTCTCCTCTTGATACCTAGAGAAGTATTCTCTAACTTCTGTCATATGAGTTGAAGCTCCACTATCAATGTACCAAACACTAGATGACGTCGAACCTGACAAACACGCGAACTCAACCTCTAACCTAGAAGATAATTCTGAGGCTTCCTGACTATCGTTTCTATCCATGATGTCCTGTGCTATTTCTCCTATCCTTTCCAGTGTTGATTTTGCTGTTGCAAAATACTGCATTCTAGCTGAAGATCTGCTCTGCAAAGAAAAAATGCTGTTTCTCCCTCTGCCTCTGACAATCTTTGATCTAGAAATTTTATTCTTTGTTGACTCACTCATAGAAATTAATTTTCCCCAAAAATTTGTCCTCTTGGCTATTGGACTGCACAATTTCTTGGGGTTTCGAGCAGCTTCCTACATTGTGCTTCGACTCTCCCTCTTCCTTTATGCACTGAGCTCTTCTGCTTCAACCTTGCTCTGATACCATGTGAAAATTCCTAATCTGGAATCCTGCTGCAAGACAGATAATGTTCTTCTATTGTAAAATTAATTAAACAAATTATTTGCAGTTTTCTACAGCAAATATCAAAACATATACATTGGAGCCTTCACAAAATAAATACTGCGGAAAAAGATAAATGCTAAAAGCTTGAGAAATTCTAGCACACACACAAATGTATTGACACAACTATTTTTGGACAATTGTCCCTGAAAAATCCCAATGCGAGAAAATCGGTACAGCAGATTAGGGTTTCTTTATTAATCTTCAACAGTAATTCATGTACAAAAAATCAGACAACAAAATCGAGGAAAAATACTAAGAGAAATTGATTAACAAATTTCTCACTCTCCACAACAATCTTCTAACCCCGAAACAGACCCTCTGCCCTTACCCTGATCTCATTGCGTCAACCTTTGTGCAGTGATTGCGCAGTGCTCTCGTGTATTGCGTCCTTCCTCGCACTGGCCCTTCCTGAATTCGTTCTACACTCTCAGACTACCGCTGATACCCTCTCTCTCTCTCACCTGAAACTCACCCACTGGATCTTTCTCCTTTGTTGAACTTCAACCACTTAGAAAATTGATCTGCCTCGCCAACTGCACTGGTGTGTTCTCCATCTACCCATCGACTTTTTCTTATAATCTTCTGTTGGAACACCAAGAACCAAGATTAAAACATAATCGATGGCCCAAATTATTTTCTTGTCGATCCGTGTGAGTTACTAGAACATTCACACCATGACTTAGTTAATTCTGATTAACTAATCATATTTTCTAAGTTTAGACTTGGGAAATATTAAAAACTGATTAATAAATCTATTTAATTTATTTCTAGGTGGAATTTCTAGAAACGATTTCAGGGGATTGGAGAATACATATACTCTAGTCTCTCTACCAAATCTCGTGGCTAGAACACATCCAATGCTACTAAAACTAACAATTTTCACATGGTATTAGAGTGCAAATAGAAGCCGGAGAGCTCAGGTGCAGAGAGAGAAGGAGCTTCATAGCACTTCGTAGCACTGCATAATTAGCTGCTCAAAACCCCCATAGGCTGCGCAATCCCTTTGGCCAGGTGAGTTAGTTTTTGAGGAAAAGTATATTTCTTTGAGAGAGTCGATAGAGATTAGATTTTCCAGATCGAAGATTGTCAAAGGTAGAGGGAGCAAGAATATTTCCTTGCAGAGCAGATCTCCAGTTGGGACGCAGTATTTTGCAGCAGTTGCTAGTGCAAAATAAGGTGAGGAGGAAGAAAGAGCACACACTGAGGGAATTCTTTCCTCAGGGAACTTCTAGTTCAGAAGTTCGATTTCTCACTACAGAGCAACAATAGTTGTGAGAAGATTTCCCCACTCCAAGGGAGTGTGTGTAGAGCCTAGTAGCAGCTGCACAGAGGAGAACAAGAAGAGTTCGACATTTTTGTCGAGATGGCATCAACAGGGCTAAGAGATCAGGATCGGTTGGACGGAGCCTCCAACTACGTGATCTAGAAGGCAAGGATTTCCATTCTTCTAGATGAATACAATCTAGAAGGCAAGGATTTGATAACGTGGTGGTTGTACACACAAATCCAGATTAGCTGAAGGCCTACAGGAAGGAGATGGCAAAGGCGAAGAGACTAATTCTGGATGGGGTTACAGATCATGTGGTGTCACACATAGTTGACAAAGATACTGCCAAGAAGTAGTGGGATGCTCTCGCTTCACTATACCAGGGATCTTCCGAGTAGTTGAAGATGTATCTTGAGGAGAAGCTGAGATGTACCTGTATGCAGAAGACGAGGTGCATAGACCCCTTCCTCACTAGACTTCAGGATGTTCGAGAGTAGTCGTATGGTTGGCGCCCCAACCTACAGTATTGGTGCAGTTAGCCCTCAACAATCTTTCCTAGGACTGGCAAGTCTTTGTCCAGAGTATCTTGGACAGAGACAAGTTGCCAAAATGGGACAAAATGTGGGCTGATCTGCAACAACATGAGATGAGGCAAGATTTGGTGAAGAGCACCATCAGTGGCAGTAGAAGCAACAGTGAGATGAAGCAAGTGAAGGAGGAGGAGACAATGGCCCTTGCATCAAAGGGGCAGTAGGAGCAGCGCAGGAGGAAGAAGGACCTTTCCATGGTCAAGTGCTTCAGGGGTGGCAAGCTAGGCCACTGCAACACTCAATCTCCTCTTATAAAGAAGGACAAAGAGGAGAAGTAGGATCAGCAGGCTGCATTCGCGGAGATCGATAGGTTGTCCTCGAGATTGGAGGAAGACTTTGCCACGATAGAAGACATCCCTCTAGGAGTGAGGTGGGGTGATTTGGTTTTGTAGCCCCAGAGAGCTACAAGATGGGTAGGATTCTTGAGGAGGTCCACCTCATGAAACAATACCTTGCTACGGGAACCCATAACACGTAGTAGCAGGATGGACCAGTGGCAGTTGGTGTAGTCAGGTGCTACAGTGACAGATGCAATAGCTAGTAGTGGTTAGAGACTGAGCAACGCAGTGCAGTGTTGGCATCAGTGCAGAGTCAACAGCAGTGCAAAGGCTTCATTGGCAGCGCAAAGACTAGTAGCAGTCAGGACTCGGGTGACAGATGCATCACTTTGATCACAGTGGGTTCAGTGTTTTGGACAATGCTTAGTTGCAGCAACAGCAGATGAGAGGGAGTTGTAAATGTTGCAGTAGCAGCAACAGGAGAGTTGCAGTGCAGATGCAATAGTTCAACATGGTCAGCTATAGCATAGATGCAACGCATATCAGAGTTGCACAGTAGTTGGTGGGTAGAGTGTTGAGATTTTGTGTATTTGGGGTAGTATCAGTTGTGCTCTAAGTCCCAAATTTTGAGGAAGGACTAGAGTACACTTGATCTACAAGACCCAGAAATGGATTTGAGATATTTCATTTGGTTTAGGAGATATTAAATTAATTAAGTATTTTAAGTGTATTTCCTAAGTTAAAACCAATGTTCCACCAAGTCCCCTGGAGGTGGGAGCGAAGGGGCGAGGGAGTGCAGGAGCAGCCTATGCAAAAGCTCCCTACCAATTTTTAGGAAACGTGGGGGGACGTCGGGGTCATAAAAATTATAAAATTTAATATTTATAATGTAATTGTATTTCTGCAAGGAATGTACATATAGTCATCATACTCTTACATCATGAAAGATAAATCATAAATGATAAAATTATAAATCGATGAATGATGAATCATATAACTGAAACAAATTTAAAAGTTAAAACTTACAACATACATCATACATGTAAGTTTGTAAGTTTGTAACTGTATAATCATTAATGTAACTACTACCAATGGACAATGAATATAAAGTTTAAGATATCATATGACATATTATATCAAGATTCAAAATAAAATTTAAACTGAAGTTTACAACTCAAGTCTGAAACATAAAACTTAAAAGAAAATAAGTTATGTTTGAAACATAAAACATAACATATGAATATCAAATGATATCATCATAATGATAAATGAGCATAAATGCTCAAGGTAATGCCCCACTAGTTTGTGCATCCGGCTATTGCACGAATATATTAGGATCAACCATGTCACCATCTGAATCAGAATCACTTGGATTCTCAAACATGCTAAGTGGCACACCAAATTTTAACACGAAACCATAAACTAAAAGGGGCGTGAGGGGGGCGTGAGGGGGAGTGGAGCGGGGGCATGAGGGAAATGCCCCCTAGAAGTCCCCAAGACCTTGGAGCGCGAGGGGTCAAGGAATCTAGACCCCTAGGTGGGGGGGGCGAGACCCCGTGTAACACTGGTTAAAACTTAGGGAGCTTAAATAATTAAAGTGAATTTAATTAAACATGTGATGAAATTGTCTTAAGTCACACGGATCAAGCTTTCTTTTAATCTTAGCCATTGTTTCAAGATCTGATCATGGCCGTTGATTTGTCAACTAGAAAAGTATAAAGGAAAGGCTTGGGGTCATTTGTAAAGACAAACAGAGGCAGAGCAATGAAGCTAAGCTGAGATTCTAGGGCAGGGTTTGCTAAGAATACTCAGAAGTGTTTCAACTGCAGAGAGGGGAATTTAGACCAAGGGGATGATCTGATCCCAGGGTCTAGAATACACAAGAGGCAGAGAAGAGATCAGCTCAAGGACATCGCAGAGGAAGGCAGCAGCAGCAACAACAGCAAGGACAGCGTAATTTTCAAGAAACCCTTCAGGGGTTACGCAGATACCCTTAGGGGCAGCGTAGTGACTGCGTCACCCATTCTGGGGTAACGTAGTCCCTTCCGGAGCAATGCTGAGGGTTTGGAGGCCATCCAAGGCTGACGCAGAGGCTTTCAGGGGATTCAGAGGCTGACACAGAGCCTTTCAGGGGCAGTGCTAGGGTTTCTAGGCCTAGAATTGGCTGAGTCCTGTAAACCTCGTTTGAGGGTGTGGATTAGTCATTATTTTGCCTTAGATCAGCCAGAGAGCTGTAGATCTAGTGTTTTCTCTGTCGGGTTTTCCAGATCTGGAACCCAGATTTGTGTATTCAGAAATATTCTTAATAATAGAACCCTCCAGAAGCAAAGACCAGTCTTCCCACCTTGGGTTTTTCCGAGGACTATTTGTCCAGAAATAACTGTGTCACTTTGTCAATGTGTGCATGTGCTTATTCTAGATCTGAATTGGTAGAGATCTGTTATGTGTTTTTCTTCGATGTTAACTTGAATTTATTCAGTTGATAACTTATCTGAGTAGGAGGAGTTTAACCAGATTAACAATAATAATTTCTGCATAAGATATAAGATTCAGAAATTTCTACATAGAGTAGCCAGACATCAACAACGTAACAAGAGATTGTGCTTAAGCAGTGTATTGTAGCAGCAATTGCAGTTGCAGTACTAGAACACTTTCCTCGCTAAGAGGGAGTGTTAGTTTTTGTAGCATCGGAAGTGTTCTAGCCTCGAGATTTGGCAACGATGTTAGAATACATGTATTCTGCAATATCCATATATCGTTTATGGAAATTCCTCCTAGAGACGACTTAATTAAATTAATTAGTCAATTTTTAATATTTACTAAGTCTAAACTTAGGAAATATGATTAATTAAAAGGAATTAATTAAGTCACGGTGACAATCTTCTAGAAAAAGACTTGGATCGAGTTCTAGTTAATCTTAGCCATCTATTAAGTTTTAATCATGGCCGTTGAAGTCTCAACGAAAGATTATAAGAAGAAATTCGATGGGGCTTGGAGAATACATTCGCTGAGTTAGATTTCATTGGCAGTTCGATTTCCAGAGTAACAATGCTGAGTTGCCAAAGAGAGAGCTAGTGAGGTCTAAGCAGTGAGAGAGGGGCAGGGATAGTTTGGCGGAAGGGATTTTCCAGATCCGGTGAGCGCATTGTAGAGAGGCAGTGAGTCCCACAGAGAGGCAGTGTAGAGCCACGCAGAGGCAACACAGTGCTTCAAAGGAGATTTTGTATTTTGCTGGGGAGAAGCAGTGATTCAGTGCCAGAAGCAGGGAGAGAGAGTTTGGAGGCCAAGAGGATCCATTTCCCAAATAGCAGCTGGCAAGATAGAGAGAGGAGAAATCATTCTGAGTTTGTGGGACGCAGTTTTGCCTAGGCTGACACAGTGACTGCGCAGAGGCAGCAAGAAGCAGCTCAAATTGAGCTAATGTCAGTGTTGGATTGCCTGTGGGATTGAGATTTTTCTCACTAGATTTATTGCCAGTCTTTTGTCTTTATGGATTGCTAGATTTAAGCATCCATATATTTCTACTCAAATTTACTACTGCATAATAATAAAACCCTCAACTGTTGCACCAGTTTTCCCGAGTTGGGTTTTTTCCGGGGACTTAGTCCAAAAATAATTGTGTATTTTGTGAAGGCAACAATGTATTAGTTTCGATATTTACCGTAGCACAAAGTAAATAATTTGTTTGATTAATTTAACAAATAGAAGAAACTATATCAGTTGCAGTAGGATTTCGGGTAATGGAAATTTCACAAGATCCTGGTTAATTTTAAGTTAAATGCCTAACTAGATGAATCCTCTCCCTAAGCTATTTTGAAACTAGTCTTTAGAGTAGGTTGTGGAGAGAAGCCCAAGGAAAGATAACAATGGCTATATTAACGATACCTCTCTTGGAAATCGAACCACCCGATGCCTTCGGCGCTGCAAAGATTGTGGCTTTGACGACTGCAAGGTCACCGTGTTAACCACTAAAGAGGGTATAGACTTCGCAAGCTAGATGAGAAAGGTGGTCCTAGAGTCTTTCAACCAAGCTTATACTTGGAGGTAAGTTAATTAATGTTGAGATTTTGGGTAGCATCAGGTGTGCTCTAGCTCCAAAATTTTGTGGAGGGGCTAAGACACACGAGATCTCCAAAACCTAGAAAGCGTTTGGAGAAATTTCATCTGGTGTATGAGATATTCAAATAATTAATTTTTTTAATGAGGACCCTAAGTCTAACTTAGGGATTTAGAAAAATTAAAGTGAATTAGTTAAACACATGTGATGAAATGTTCTAAATAACGTGGATCAAGCAGTCTTTTAATCTAAGCTGTCGATAGATTAGATCACGGTCGTTTGTTTTCCAACGAGAAAAGTATAAAAGAAAGACTTGGGGTCAGTTGGAGAACAATCACACATGCAAAGCACTGAAGCTAAGTCGAATTTCTAGGGCGGGGTTTGCTGAGGAATTCGAAGCGAGTTTGCAGTGCAGTGAGGGGCAAAGATTGGCAAGGGATGATCTGATTTGAGGTCGAGAAATAGTAGCAGAGAGGCAGCGTGTACCAGATAGCGCAGAGCCAGCCAGCAAGATGCAGTTCAGCCAGCACCACGCAGAGGTTGCATAAGCCCATCCAGGGTGACACAGACCCAACCAAAGTAGGGAGTGTTGATATTTTGGTGTAGCTTCAGATGTGCTCTGGCTCTGAAATTTTGTGGAGGAGCTGGAGTACATGAGATCTCCAAGACCCAGAAAGCGTTTGGAGAAAGTCCATCTGGTTTGATAGTTATTCAAATAATTAATATTTTTAATTAAGGACCTTAAGTCTAACTTAGGAAAATTAAAGGATTAAAGTGAATTAAATTAAACATGTGATGAGAATGTTCTAAGTGACGTGGATCAAGCAGCTTCTAATCTTAGCCTTTGATTAGAGATTAGATCACGACCGTTGGTTTACCAACAAGAAAAGTATAAGAGAATGGCTTGGGGTCATTTGGAGGAGACACATGATAGCGGATGCACTGAGCTAAGTTGAAATTCTAGGGCGGGGTTTACTAAGAATTTCGAAGCGAGTTTGCAGTGCAGTGAGGGCAGAGATTGGCAAGGGATTATCTGATCTGAGGCGAAGAATACAACAACGACAGAGATGCAGTGTACCAGGCAGCGCAGAGGCCAGCCAGAGGTACACAGTTCAGACAAAGCCACAGAGAAGGCAGCGCAGAGGCAACAACAACCCTTCACGGGTGACGCAGGCCTAGCCAGTGTAGCACTGGGGCAACGTAAGCCCAAAGAGGCTAATGCAGTCCCATCCAGGGCAACACAGAGGCTGACGCAGAGGGCTGAGGGACAGCGCTGGGCTTTCCAGTGGGCCATAAAGGTGGCGAGTTTTGTAAATCCCGTTTGAGGGTGTGAATCAGCCATATTTTATGTCTTCGGGGACATTTGTCCAAAAAATTTGTCACTTTTCATGTGTGCGTGATGTTCAGTAAATGATATGTAAATGTGTAGGCTACAGTTGTGTTTCCTTTGCTGATTTTACTGAATAATTCAGAAAATTAACTTGTAATTTAAGTCAAGTAGGAAAAGTAAATCAAGATAATGTAGTAGGATTTATGTTTAAAAATTTTCACATAAATCCGTTGCTTCTTTCAATAATGCTAGAACGCCAATTAGATAATGATGATTAACAATAAAATGCCAATGTGTCAATTAGGAACAAAAGAGAAATTAAGCTTAAACACACTTAGCAATTATTTAGATTACCTCAAGGTTACTCTTATCATGATTATGTTTACCAATTAAGTGCCTTTAAGAGTGACTTGATTACCAAGAATATAAACTTAGATATGAAGTTCACTTGCAATACACAATGTTAGTATGCTTATTATCAAAATAGATCCACAAGAAATATAATAGCAATATAGCCACTTATCCAATTATCCACTTCTTTAGCAATTTGGTACCAATGACAATTAGAGATATTTCAATGTCACAACAAAGCTAGCTATCAATGAGAGAAAGAGAGCATTCATCCACAATATTATTTCTTAGAGAAATTAGCCAATCTTAGCAATTCAATTAGTCTTTTTAGAGCACTTATGTTTGTTAATTAGAATGCGAACAGTGATATGCTTTGAGAATGCAAGAACGCAAATGTGCAATGTGCAAATGGATGCAAGAGATGCAAAAATGCAATGAGATGCAAGATAGAGCAGCCAAAATGTTGATAAGTGGTTGTCATTAATGTCAACCCAAGAAACACCTAGAGATACCCCGATCGTCCATGGAAAATTTGACATGCCAATTCATAGAATCTTGTGTCAATATCTTTCTAGATAGTTTCTCCTCGACGAGATGTTTCCATTGATATATGGTACGCCCTGTGGTTCCTTCTTGTTTGAGAGAAAATTGAGTTTAAAGTTGAAAACCAATTTTGTGGGCTAAAACCCAGAGGGTAGAGACATGACACCTTATTCACCAACGGTTTTCAATATATGATAGGGATTCTCATTGTAATTGTAAAAAAAAATTAATATTCTTAAACAAAAACCCTACTATTAAATTATTGATTTACTTCTCCTACTTACACAAGTTATTAGTCTGAAATCTTTAGCATTAACATCGAAGTAATTACATTAACAGCCTACACACAAATCTGAACTGAATAACATGCAGAATGACCAAGTGATGCACAAGGATTTTCTAGACAACTATCCCCGGAAAAACCCAATGCTGGAAAACCAGTCTTCTAGCTCTGAGGGTTTTTATTATTAAGCAGAATCTAAGTACAACAAATTTGGGCACCAAACTCGTTAACCTGATAGAGAAATAAAATTGCAGCTATACATTTGTTCTGGAGACAGAAAACTAACTGATTCACACCCTCAAACAGGATTTACAAAACTCAACCTTTTCCGGCCTCTAGAAACCCCAGCGTTGCTCTGAAGCCCTCTGCGTCAACCCTGTTGTCCTGTGTCAGCCTCTGCGCTGCTAAGTAAGGGCTTGCGTCACCCCAGACTGGGTTACGCTGCCCCTGCACTTCCCTGGATGGCCTTGTTGCAATTCTCCTGGGACTGCGTTACCCCTCCTAGCCTCTTGCTGCCTCTGCGCTGCCCTTGCTGGGCTCTAGGCTGCTCTGCGTCGCTGGTGCCTCTGCTTCCTCTGTGTTGCTTTGGACTGTTGCTTCTCTGCCCTCTTTGTACTCTTGGCCTGGGACTACACCATCCTGCTCGCCAATACATCCCCTTGCTGCAGATAAAACACTTCTGAAATTCTTAGCAAACCATGCCTTAGAATTTCAGCTTAGCTTCAGTGATTTGCCAGTGTGTGTGTGTTCTCCAACTGACCACAAGCCCTCTTTTTATACTTTTCTCATTGAAACATCAATGGTTGTGATCTAATCTTGAATCTACGACTAAGATTAGAAGATGCTTGTCCACGTCACTTAAGTCATTCTCGTCACATGTTTAATTTAATTACCTTTAATAGTTTAATTTTCCTAAGTTAGACTTAGGGTCCTTAATTAAAAATATTAATTAATTAAATATCTCTTAAACATAATAGAATTTCTTAAAACGCTTTCTGGGTCTTGGAGATCCTATGTACTCTAATCCCTCCACAAAGTTTGGGAGCTAAAGCACATCTGATGCTACCCCAACACCCCAAAATCTCAACAGTAATCTCATCACGTATAAGTTGAATAATTTCAAGAATCAAAGGCACTAAACTAGTCATTGACTTCACAACCAGGTAGGACCATATGCACTAAGCCAACAATGATTTCAAATTTCTATATTTCTAAGAAAGGTCCTTAACATAATATTAAATAAGGGTTAGTTATTTAACCAATAATAATAAAATTATATTATTTTGGTAAATTATTAAAATAATCATTAACTAGGCTAATGACCTTTTTTTAGGGCTTGAGATATCCATTTAATAATGTTTCATTGTTTTTAATGAGGCCCTTCAACAAAGCACTCAACACATAAGTCAACATCTAACTTTTCACTATTACTGGTTGCTTAGGGCTTAAGGTGATTTATTATTTAGTTAAGAATTTTTTTTTCTTTTACTCCCAACGTCTGACTTAAGAAGCCCTTTCTTAGTTGTAAAGCCCTTAAACCAGGGCATTTATCCTAATTTTTTCCTACTTATAAATTTAAGCATAAATCCAAATGAATTGAGATCGACAGTAAAATTTAACTCACATAAATAACAAATTTATTCAAAAAAGAATACCTGGAATGAATTTGGTGACTTGTTGGGTTGTGGCTCTTCCCGTGGGTGTAGCGGACGTGTTACCAAATCAATCTTTTCCTCCCAACCAATCTAGAATTTTCCAGAGAAATCCTAGATTCAGAAGATATCTCTTCTGCCCCCGTGCCCAAAATTCCAAGAACGGTGAAGACTCGCTTCAAAACAAATTCACACCACTCACTATTTCCTCAGACAATAGTTTCCTTCTATGTGCAGAAATTAGCAAAGGAAAAAAAAACCTCCTCTCCTCATTCATATTCCTCCCTTTTATAAATTTTAATTACCTCCTTCATTTATGCAGATATTATAGAGTCATTTATGTAAATATTTACTAAGGCATTTATGTAGATATTATAGAGTCATTTATGTAGATATCATTAAGTCATTGATGTAGATATTGTTTTGATTATTATTTTAAGATTAATTTTATTATATTTTGTTTTTAAATTAATTAAATTAACTTTATAATTTTAATCAAATTATATTATTACTTTATTTGTTCACTCAAATATAATTTGTAGTTAATTATATTTTTCTTGATCAATGCTTTACTGTTAATTTTGGACAACTAGGTCCAAACTCCATGTTGTGATGCTTAGATGAAGATGCCAATATTTTTATTGGACTTCTCTTTCGGAGAGGTGCAAGATCGATGTAAAGATAATCTAGATCCGATGAACAGAACATTTATTTTAAATTTATTCAAAATATGTGCAGGTCGGCCTGAAATGAAATGTAGGCTTGAACCCCCAATAGTTGTGTCACACACCCTCAATTGATGGATATAAATTGGTCAACGTTGGAAGACATTTCATCCATCACATCACATCCTCTCTCCTCATCTGATTGGCTCGATCATCTTGGAGGCTCTTCTCTTTACATGTGGGAATTTTCAGCAAGGAGCAAATTCTGTTTTCGGCCTAGGGTTTCTACCGTAGCATTGACTAGCGTTGACTTTGGTCAACGCATGGTCAAATTGACCTGAAACTCTCCCAATCTTTCGATTTCCTTAGTCCGCATTTTTTGGCACAATTCCCGAGGCTGAACGTTGAGTTTGACTTGGCTGCGTTGACCTTGCTGCTACTGCTGTTTGCATTGACCATTGACTGACAGCATTGAATTTCGTTGACTTTTGGGGTTGACTGATCTGGTTGTCCTAGAGGGTTGTGTGACACTTCTGGTTGGTTGATCGTATTGAGACTTTGCTGGTTGAAGCATCCTGTTGACCGTCGTAATGCACCGACACACTTACATATTTTTGGCTTGTGTTCTGTTGATCTACTGGTATGTTCTATCAACATTTTACTTTCTTGTTTATGTGATTGTTGACTGATATTGGGATAAAAAGTAAAGTTGCATCAAGCATAGAACATCTACAAAATTTACATGGTATCAGAGCTGAGGTGAAGACAATGCCCTAGTTTGTAGCAATCATCGAAGAAGAGCATGGGTTCCTCAAACTACAATGGCTTTAAGGCTAATGAAAAATTGACTGGGAAGGAAGACTTCCATGCCTGGAAGATGACACTAGATCTTAATTTGGAAGACCAAGATGTCATGGACTATGTGCAGGGTAAAATCCAAGAGCCTCCATCCACTGCAATTACTGCTGCCAAATCAAAGTACAAGGAGGAGGAAATTAAAGCAAAGCTAATGATAAGGGACTCAATTCATAAGAGTCTGGTTGCCTACATCTCTGAGCTGGGCACATCCAAGGAGATGTATGATATGTTGGTCAACATGTTCAAGGCCAACAATGTGAATCAAGTCCTATTCTTCAAGAACCAATTGAGGAATCTGAAGAAAGAAAGAGATGAGTCTGATCAAACATATTTTCTGAAGCTGACCGAAATCAGGAATAATCTTCTGGCTATTGGGGAGACAATAGCTGATCGAGAGATGGTTCTCACCGCACTTGGAGGTCTCTCATCCGAATGGCATGTATTCAACACTACCATTCTCAATAACAATGTGGTACCTGATTTTGATGAAGTACTATCGAGATGCATACAAGAAGAGACAAGGATGAAGGAATATGAAAATGAAAGAAATGCTTCCTTCACTATTCATACGAAGAAGATGAACTTTGGTCGTCCAAGGAACAAAGGAAGAGCAGGGGCCCAAGGAAAGAAAGGCAAGTGTTACACTTGTCACAAGCAAGGTCACTATGCTAGAGAATGCCCTTTCAAGAAGGATTCTCCTGATGATGATGACAATAACAACAACCGGAGGAATGGAAATCAAAGGAACAACAGGTTCAAAGAGAAGAGGAAGGCTCCCTCTGGTGGAAATGGGCAACCTTTCAAAAGGTCGAGAAATTCCAGGTATGAGGAATCTAATGTTGTTGATAAATGAAATGAATTCATTCTTGTATCTGCCCTCTCTACTGCATCTCCACCCGACACTATGGATGTCTGGTTGATAGATAGTGGTGCCTCAAGCCACATCACTGGGTTCAAGGAAGCACTTTCTGATATGGTTGAGAAGGATACTAATCTGGAAATTATCCTTGGAGATAATGCCACATATCTCGTGAAAGGGACAAGGACTGTGCCCCTCCACTTGTCTCAAGGTCAAGTCCTCCGCCTGCAAGATGTACTATATGTACCTAATTTGAAGAAGAACCTTGTGTCTATATCGGCCATGGAAGAGAAAGATTTCAATGTGGCATTTGTTGATGGGAAGGTGCGTATCTGGAAGAATTATTTCAAGGAAGTTATCACGATTAGGTTTAGAGTGGATACACTCTACCAGGTTGGAGGAAGTCCACTGGGGGCGATAACGTGTGATACCATCCGACAGACTGAATTATGGCACCGGAGGTTTGGACACCTTCACTACAAAGCCCTTCCCGAAGCAAGGAAGGTGGTGACGGGGATGCCTGAGTTCAAAAATGATCATGAAGGTGTGTGTCAGGGTTGTGTCGAAGGAAAGCATACAAGGGGACCTTTCCCCTCAAGTGTCCCAAAGACTTCTGATGTCTTGCAATTGATACATTCTGATCTGTCTGGTTTGCTGCCCATGACATCCTTGGGAGGATGTTCTTATTATATGACATTCATAGATGACTTCTCTCGCAAAACCTTGATATACTTCTTGAAGAAGAAGGATGAGGCTTTCATGTGGTTCCGTACCTTCAAAGCCTTGGTGGAAAATCTGATAGGGAAGAAGATCAAGATATTAAGGACCGATAATCGCACTGAATATGAGACGAACGAGTTCAAGAACTTTTGCAGAGAAGTTGGCATCAAGAGGGAGACCAAAATGTCTACACATATTTTGAATAAATTCAAAATAAATGTTCTGCTCATTGAATCAAGATGATCTTTAGATCAATCTTGCACCTCTCCAAAAGAGGAGTCCAATAAAAATATTTGCATCTTCATCTAAGCATCACAACATGGAGTTTGGACCTAGTTGACCAAAATTAATAGTTAGTGACTGTGTCAAGTTAGGAATATATTTAAGGACTGCTTTGTGTATTATCCTTTAGTCAAAATCTGAAATTGTATAATGTTCCTGTTGTATTAAGAGTTGAGTCTTGGATCGAAAGTCTGTCTTGATTCGGTTAAGGGCTAAATGAGGTTAATACTAGTGTATATAGTCAACATTATGTCTAAAGTTCATAAGGAATTTTTGTATATATTCTTGCATAGAATCTAGTTCTATGTCAAGGTTGGGGGTTTTTGTATATAGTCTTGCATAGAATCTAGGCCTATGTCAAGGTTGGGAGTTTTTGTATATAGTCTTGCGTAGTATTTAGGCCTATGTCAAGGTTGGGAGTCTAGATCTAGTTTAGTTTTCAATTGTTACAGCGGCTGCAACAAGTCAACAACAAAAGAGACAGACTCAAAACATAAGCACATTTCAGGTACGCATTGTAATCATTGAATTTTGTACATTCATTATTATGTACTTACATGTGTTTTTGCAGGCAGAGGTAAGTTGAAGGGTATTTTATTTTACTTTTGGGATTGGGTCTCGTTTGGAAAAAAATTTTGTAGGTAGAAGAAGACTCAAGTACATCCAAGAAGACATCTAAGAATTGAAGTGACAAATCATCATCACTTGAAAGAAGCATTACAACAAAACAATTCTTGAAGACAAAACAACCATCTTGTCATATCATCAACAGTTGTCCATGTATTGAGAAGCATTGTAAAAGGTCAAGAGTCAAATCATTTTAACTAGGTCATTATCCATGGTACAAGAGCCCATATTTTGTAGAGAGTCAAGTTGCTTGAGAGTTGTAAGAGGCATTGTTGGGGAGAGTCAGTCCTAGTGTCAGTGTCCATCAGGATAAGGGTATGGTCCTAGTATTGTTTGTCATTTATTGAAAATCATTGTAACACAGGTCATTGTCCCTAGTACGAGAGTCCACACTTTTGTATAGGGTGGTAGGGTGGTGCTAGGCTGGTGAATGAAGTCACCTTCAGGTTGAGGCCTGTAAACACTTCAGGGTAGTAGGGTGGTGCTAGGGTGAGTTGTGGCTCACTTGGGTGTTGGGGCATCCTTTCAGCTGAATTCCGATAAAACCAGGGCATTGGGGCGTCCTTCCAGTGGGAGCTGGAGAAGAATGATTTTCTAGAGTTCTAGGAACTTGTAGCTTTCCTTTCAGTTGGGGCTGAAGATTAAAGAACTTATTAGAAAATCGTTCGGTGGTTTTTTGACCTGAAGGGGGTTTTCCACCTAAAAATTTTGTGCCTATTGTCTCTATTTTTGCATTGTTGTTTACTGCTCTTACTGAACAATAACAATAATAATTGAAGATTAGCTAATGCTCTAAAAAAGATTAATAAAGTGCTAATTGCTAAGAAACACTGATTCAGCCTCCCCCCCCACCCCTGTTAGTATTTCCAACACTAGAAGACCAATGATTGCAGTAGTAAGGAAAACACCAAAATTCACTAGAAAACAATTATTAAAGATGCAGAAGGAAACAAGGAATGAATACCAAGTGAAATAAGATGATTGCCAACACTTTTGACACCACTTGTTATGTTTGTATCAGACCTTCAAATTTTATGACAGCCTTCAAGAACTGGCAAGATATGTTAAGAAATCTAAGCCCAATCATTGCCAATGATTTAAAAATGATAAAATATGCTTGCAATTAATAATTATGCCACTGCTATGTTATTTTATCATTGTTATAGGTGATTTTAGATGGTTGTAGCAAACATATCTGATCTGGAACTTCACCCACAATCCACAAAAATTAACTTATATGAAATCAACCCATCCTCAAGATTAATTTTTAATGCCTTAGGTAAATTATTAGTGAATTTAGGGCTATTTCAGATATGTTTCAGCCTTGAATACTATGCTGTCATAAAATGATTCAGAATTCAAGATGAAAACAATGATGACATAGAGGGTTTAGAGGGAAAACCAAGAGGAAAAATGGCTTTGTAGGTGACTAGACATTCTTCTAATGCACTTGATCATCTGCAACCACCAAGTTAGCTCCAAAATTGCTACAAAACCAAGTGTTAGAGATAAAATACTCATGCAAAACAACTCAATGACTGAGGAATCGTTGAATGAGGGTAAGAGGAAGAGGCTAGGGCTAGAAGAAGGCCAACGATGAGGCTAGAAAGGCTAGAGGAGGCCAAGAAAGGCTAGAAGGGTGCAAGATTAAGGGAAATAAGCCCAATAGGGTTGTCGTCCAAGGGGAAGGAGCCAAAGATGGGGGGCGAGACAGTTAGAATCCCTCCTAGGGCCACGACAAGGCCAAAAAATGGCTTGTGTTTAAGGGTTGATGCCCTTAAGGGTCAACGACCTAATGGAAAGATGCTCTAGGGCTCACGGCTAGCCTTAAAAGGGCTGCAACCAAGGGAAAAGGCTTGCGGCCTTAGGAAAAAGGACAAAATGGCATGCGACTCACCCAAACAAGGAGAAAAGGCTGACGCAGATGGAGAGAAGTCCACAACTAGGCTATAAGAGGGGATGACTAGGCCTTAGAGGCCTTAAAAAATTTCAGTACCCTGCAAATCACAAAATTTACGACAAAACTACTGAAATTTGTTTCCTTAGGGCTAATGTATTGCCTTTTTGGCTGGACGTAAGGCTTGGAGGGAGGCTAGAGGGCAGATCTTGCCTTCCTAGACCTAGATTAGCCTCAAAACCCTAGTTAAAATTCTCAATTAGGCTGGACGTCCAACTTGGGGGAGTGAAACCCTTCAAACCCTAGCTTTAGGGCTAGATCTTACACACAATTTCCTTTGAAGCTTGAAGATCCACCTGCAAAATGAATGAAAGAATTTCCCAAAACCCCAAATATATGCAAATTTTCAAAACCCCATAAACCCCAAGTGCTACAAAATAAAACGAGGGTTAGAAAATAATTTACAAATATTTACAAATGTACAATATTTAGAAATTTAAATTATTAGGTCTTATTAGCAAATTAAATCTTTTTAGCCCAAGATCAAATAATATTTTGAGAGAATTTTTTTAAATAAATTGAATGGATGAATAATTTCGAAAGATAGACCAGCCAAAACCCTCCTACAAAATAGTTCACCACAATGAAAGGTTAGAGACCAAATAAGGTCAACTCTTCCCCATAGTTTGTGAACTTGGATCCCAGGGGCTAGCGTACCTATAAATCTCTATTAATTTTTAAATCTCATGGTAAACTGTTAGATCATATAGTGAATCAGAGCACCTAAGATAACTCGTGCCAATAGAATGTTCTTATTGCTGACAAAAGAAATAATAGTTAAACATGCAACACAATATAAGATAAACACATAGCTAACACATACCACAGATCTACAAATAAAAGAACACCATGAACTGAATCCCAAAGTCTTTCTATTATGATAGAAAATGTTCCCTGCAAAGTAGTATCTCTGTACAAAAGTTGGGAGGCCCCAAAAGGGGCTGCGACCAAGGGAAAAGGCTTGTGGCCTTAGTAAAAAGGACAAAATGGCATGCGACTCACACAAACAAGTAGAAAAGGCTGACGCGGATGGAGAGAAGTCCACAACTAGGCTAGAAGAGGGGACGACTAGGCCTTAGAGGCTTTAAAAAATTTCGGAACCCTGCAAATCATAAAATTTACCACAAAACTACCGAAATTTGTTTCCTTAGGGCCAACGTCTTTCCTTTCTCGCTGGACATTGAGCTTGGAGGGCCGCTAGAGGCTAGATCTTGCCTTCCTAGACCTAGATCAACCTTAAAAGCCCAGTTAAAATGCTCAATTATGCTGGATGTCTCACTTGGGGGAGTGGAACCCTTCAAACCCTAGCCTTAAGGCTAGATCTTACACAAAAAACTTCAATTTTCTTTGAAGCTTGGAGATCCGCCTGCAAAATGAATGAAAGAATGCGACTCACCCAAACAAGGAGAAAAGGCTAACGCGAATGGAGGGAAGTCCACAAATAGGCTAGAAGAGGGGACGACTAGGCCTTAGAGGCCTTAAAAAATTTCAGAACCCTGCAAATCACAAAATTTACCACAAAACTACCGAAATTTGTTTCCTTAGGGCCAACGTCTTTCCTTTCTGGCTGGACGTTGAGCTTGGAGGGAGGCTAGAGGCTAGATCTTGCCTTCCTAGACCTATATCAACCTCAAAAACCCAGTTAAAATGCTCAATTAGGCTGGACGTCTCACTTGGGGGAGTGGAACCCTTCAAACCCTAGCCTTAGGGCTAGATCTTACACAAAAAAACTTCAATGTCCTTTGAAGCTTGGAGATCCGCCTACAAAATGAATGAAAGAATTTCCCAAAACCCCAAATATATACAAATTTTTAAAATCCCATAAACCCGAAGTGCTACAAAATAAAATGAGGGTTAGAAAATAATTTAAAAATATTTACAAATATACAATATTTACAAATTTAAATTATTAGCTCTTATTAGAAAATTAAATATTTTTAGCCCAAGATCAAATAATATATTGAGAGAAATTTTTTAAATAAATTGCATAGATGAATAATTTCAAAAGATAGACCAGCCAAACCCTCCGACCAAACAAGGTCAAATCTTCCCCACAGTTTGTGAAGTTGGAGCCCAAGGGCTAGCATACCTATAAATCTCTATTAGATCTCAATATAATATGTTAGATCATATAGTGAATCAAATCACCTAAGATAACTTGTGCCAATAGAATGTTCTTATCACTAACAAAAGAAATAACAGTTAAATATGAAACACAATATAAGATAAACACATAGCTAACACATACCACTGATCTATAGATAGAAGAACACCATGAACTAAACCTGAAAGTATTTCTATTATGATAAAAAATGTTCCCAGTAGAGCTATATCCTCAATACAAAAGTTGTAAAATCACCTTATCTAAACATGGGAAATTGAAGCTCAATAGCTTCTTTATATAGAGAAAGCCCCTCCAAGTGCAAAATAATGACTAGTTGGCTTGGTCCTTGTCAAAATAATTTCGACCGTTGAAAATAACTTGATCATATTTTAATCTCCACCATCGAATTTTTATTTTTGAGAAAAAATTCGAATTTCTCTTAAAAACTATTTTTTATTAATCCAAAAATTGATATTTTGTATCAATTTCGTCAAAAATTTGACTTTGACCTAACAACCAAGGTCCAAGGGCTCAAATTTTCTTAAAATATCCATTTTTCCCTTGGGGAGGACCTCCAAAAATTGACTTCTTTTTGACCCATGATTTTTTTATTATTTTCCACTTTGAGAGAAATTAATTTCTCTATAATTATTTTCTGACTCAAAATTAATTAATTTTTTGGCTTAGGAGTTTTATTTAATTTAGCCAAAAAAATTAATTAATTGACTATAGAGGGGATTATTAATTTTTCCACCCTCAAATATTTTAGCCATGGTTTCTGATTACAAGGGACCATGCGCCAAAATATTTTTTACATCAAAACAATTACAAATTCAACCCTTGAAAGTAGAAAACACCTTTAGACATAGACCCTCAATGACTTACCCAATTATGCGACACAATATGATCAAGTATGAAACCAAGTATGCTTATAATAAAATAATTTAGCCTTGGTGTTCTGATTATGAGGGACCATGCACTAAAATTATTCCTAATTACATTTTTACATTAGACTCAATAAACATTAGGACTCACCTAAGACATTGTCAACAAATTCCACCATAGCGTTGGGGTTTAAGCTAGAAAAAAAACTTTGCCAATTAGGCGTGTTTACAAACACACATAATTTCCGGAGGTTAAAAAACTTACTAGGATGAAATCCTTTGCCAAATTCAGAGGCTTACCTAGGTGTTGTTACATAATTAAATGGTCATACTCGCATCATTTACAATAAAACTTGTAGAAATTGGGTTTACAATGACATATTTATGCTAACTGATGGCTTTGATCTCTAAAAAATTTTGAACACTATTTCCTCAGACTGTTGACAAAATTGTGGATAACATCTGGCTCCATATGGGGACACATTTCTTCATTGAAGGAATGTGAGAATCCAGAATCCTGTATCCAAGAAAACAAAAGTACATCAAATAGATATATGTTGAAAATTAAAATCATCAAATATACATCATAAAACATATAGCGCATCTATTGGAATAGAAATCCTACTCTAAGATATGAAATGTAAAGATATAAAACATTAATGCATGAAAAGAAAACTAACTAATGACATAAATGAAATCCTATTGAAGGGAAACGGATTAGAGATACTATACAAAGGATGCCCTGTTGATTTTGTAGCATTGGAAAGTGTTCCAAGTCTCGTATTTTGGGAAGAGGCTTGGACTTCAGTATTCCAGAGAACCCAGAAATGGTTTGTGGAAATTCCACTCCGATCATGCTTTATTAAAATAATTAATTATTTTAAAGTGATCCCTAAGTCTAAACTTAGGGAAATTAAATAATTAAAGGGTATTAATAAAGCATAGTGTGAATCTTCTAGAAAATGAAGATCAAGTCATCTTTTAATCTGAGCCATTGATTAAGGATATAATCTGGGTCATTGATTCATCAACGAGAAAGCTATAAGAGAAGGCTTGAGGGTCATTTGGAAAACAAGCCAGGCACACTCTCAGTACCCAAAGGAAATCGATTCTGAAGTAAGAGAATTCGATTTCAGAGGGTGAGGTTGTAGAGGCTGGGTTGCAGAGACAGAAGGAGGAGGGAGAAGTCAGCAGTGACGGAAGAAGGCAGAAGGAAGACGAAGAGGAGGCAACACTGAGTAGTAGCACTGACCCTCCACGCAGAGTGACACAGTCCAGCGCAGTGACTACACAGAGGAGCCACGCAGAGTGATGCAAAGGGAGGAGGACTGCCTACCATGCGTCGGGAACTTTCGAAAGTGCTTGGGCAATTCATCTTAGGTGTATGATAATTTATCATTGAATAATTTATCATTAATAATCAATGACTGCAGTAGTATTTTCAGATTCAAAATTTCACATGGTATCAGTGTAAAAGGCAAAAGACAGAAAAGGAGGTTCTGCAATGAAATCAAGAGTTGACATAGTTGCAGCAACAACTCGGAAGGATTCATGCAGTCCTCCAGAACACATGGAGAAACAGAGGGATAATGACATCTCAGTTCTGGTATCCAAACTAGAAGAGGATTTCGCTTGTATGTCAAGCACAACCTCTCTAGGCGTTTGGTATATTGATAGAGGAGCATCTTCTCACATGACGGGAGTTCGAGAATGCTTCTTGAGCTACCAAGAAGAGCAGATGAATTTCTAGATCACGATGGGAAACAAGGCCATGTGTACCCCCATTGGAAGAGGGACCATAATATTTCAGACAGAAGCTGGTAACAAGCTTCTGGCCACAAATGTACTGAATGTGTCGGGGTTGGGGATGAACTTACCCTCGGTGTCTCAGCTTCAGAATAAGGGTTACGATGTATAGTTTATTGGGAATAAGGTTTATGTCAAACATCCTAGCTGGAAAAGGAAGGTACAAATTGGAGTAAGGAGCCATAAAATGTATAATCTATAGCTTGAGTCCCCAATGGCATTAATTGACAGTACGGATGAAAGAGACCTAAATGAATTATGGCACAGAAGATTGGGGCATTTACATCATGGAGCCTTGAATATCCTTAAGAAGACTGTCATGGGAGCTCCAAAACTTAGCAGAAGGAAAGACTATGTTTGCAAGGGGTGCTTACTAGGGAAGTATGCCAAGGCAACATTTCCAAGAAGCAGCAGTAGGGCCAAGAGCATATTGGAGTTGATACACTCAGAGATCTGCAGACCAATGTCCACGCTGCTCTAAGTGGTGCAAAGTATTTTTCTACCTTTATTGATGCCATTCCCGGAAAACATGGATCTACTTTCTGAAAACCAAAGATGAAGTCTTTGAGCGATTCAAAGAATTCAAGGCTTTGGTAGAAAACTTAACCGCAAAAAGGATCAAGAAGCTGCAATTAGAGAATGGTGGAGAGTATATTGATAAATACTTCACAAGTTTCTGCGCAAGGGAAGGCATCAAGAGAGAATGGAAAGCTCCATACAATCCAGAGCAGAATGGAGTCGCAGAAAGGAAGAATAGGACCATTGTAGAAGCTGCGAAGGTGATGCTATATGACCAAGATATGCCCAAATTTCTGTGGGCAGAAGCCTGCAATACAATAGTGTATGTGCAGAACAGGGTGCCTCATAGAGCATTGGGGAAGGTGACTCCTGAGAGTCTGTTCACTGGCAGCAAGCCTGAGGTGAGCCACTTTGGGATATTTGGTAGTATAGCGTATTGCCATGTACTCGATGAGAAGAGGAAGAAATTGGATCGGCTTGCGGAGAAGGGTTATCTTGTGGGATATAGTGAAAATGCGAAGGCATATCACATCTTTATTCTAGAAAACAGGAAGATCATAGTAAGGCGGGACGTAAAATTCATGGAGGAGAGAGACTTCAGGAGATTCCGGGAAATGGCTACAGATATGCAGGATGAGGAGGATCAGCTAGTACAGCCGCAACGACCTACAGAGGATGGCTCAAGTGCCTCTCCACGGCACAAGGATTTCGAGGAAAGTTCTTCTGAAGAAGAGCAAGCAGGAGAGCAGGTAAATCCACCCACCAGCGATGGAAGAACAAGCAGAGAGCTCCAACAGACTTTGAGGGATGCATAGGAATTTGCAGGAGCCCCTAGGTATGAGAAGAGGGAACGCAAGCAACCTGACAAGTACCAAGAACTAGTAGCTCAAGTCAAAGAACCCTGTATTTTTCGAGAGGCAACTCAACATCAGGTGTGGGTAGATGCCATGGTGGAGGAGTACATCTCTATCATGACAAACGATGTGTGGGAAGTATCCCCTAGACCACAAAACAGATCGGTTGTGGGATCAAGGTGGATCTACAAGATCAAGTACGCTGCAGATGGCAGCATAGAGAAGTTCAAGGCCAGATTCGTGGCTAAGGGGTATGCTCGAAAGGAAGGGGTTGATTATGAGGAAACCTTCGCCCCTGTAGCTCGATACACTTCAATCAGATCCGTCATTTCTCTTGCAACGCAGATGGGATGGGAGATTCACCAGATGGATGTCAAGACAACGTTCTTGAATGGATGATAGAAGAGGAAGTTTACATAGAACAACCTTTGAGACACATGAGTAGAAGACTCATGTATGTAGGCTTAAAAAAGCCTTGTACGGACTGAAGCAAGCCCCTAGAGCATGGTATGGGAAAATTGATAGCTACCTGCAGAAGATGGGATTTGTCAAGAGTGACACAGATCCCAATCGCTACTATCTGAGAGTAGGGGATGAGCCGCTAATTCTAGTATTATATGTAGATGATCTGTTCTTGACTAGATCATATAAGCTCATCAAAGACTGCAAGGAGAATCTAGCTACAGAGTTCGACATGAAGGATTTGGGGTAGATGCACTGTCTTCTTGGTTTGGAGGTCTAGCAGCAGAAGGGAGAAATCTTCCTTGGGCTTGGAAGATATACTACAAAGATCCTGAAGAGGTTTTAGATGGACGACTGTAAACCCATGGCTATGCCAATGATTACAAATTGGAAGAAGATAGACACGTCCGAGGATGATGAGGCTGACCCTACCTTATATAGGCAGCTCATAGGGTCACTGATGTACTTGGTCAACACTAGACCAGACATCTATTATGCAGTGAATAACCTCAGCCAATTCATGGTAGAACCAAGGATGGCTCACTGGGCAGCAGCCAAGCATGTTCTCGGGTATTTGAAAGGGACAGTCGAGTATGGGTTGAAGTACACCAAAGGCAATGAAATCCAGTTGAGTGAGTTCACTGACGCCGATTGGGCTGAAAGCCCAGTGGATCAGAAAAGTACCAGTGGGTACTGTTTCAGTCTCGGATCAAGAATGACTTCATGGTGTGGTAGGAAACAAAAATCCGTGGCACTGAGCTCATCCAAGGCTGAATATATGGCAGCAAGCACAACTTCGTGCGAGGCCATATGGCTTCGTAAACTGCTCTTGAACTTGCTCAAGAAGAGGATGGAACCGACCAGAATTTTGTGTGATAATCAGAGTTGCATCAAGCTCTCTGAGAATCCTGTGTTTCATGACCAGTCGAAGCACATTGACATTAGGTGCCACTTCATCAGAGATTATGTCCAACGAGTTGTACAATTGAAGTACATTCCTACAGGAGAAAAGGTGGCAGACATCCTCACAAAGGCTCTGGGTAAGATTAAGTTTACTTACTTCAGGGAAAATATGGTGATGGTCGAGAACCCTTTCTAGTAGAGGAATGGGTGGTCTTCAGATTCAGAGGGATTTGTAGTACGGATGTGGCAGTGACAGAGGTGGTGTCACAGGCAGCAGTACAGAGGGCAACAACGTAGAGATGAGGGGAAATAGCCAAGACATCAGCAGCGTAGCAAATGCTTCAGGTCAGAACAGATACAGTTGGTACCTTACTGAAACACTTTCCTCGCTCAGAGGGAGTGTTGATTTTGTAGCATTGGAAAGTGTTCCAAGTCTCATATTTTGGGAAGAGGCTTGGACATCAGTATTCCATAGAACCTAGAAATCGTTTGTGGAAATTCTACTCGAATCATGCTTTATTAAAATAATTAATTATTAATAATTAAAGGGTATTAATAAAGCAGAGTGTGAATCTTCTAGAAAATGAAGATCAAGTCATCTTTTATTCTGAGCCATTGATTAAGGATATAATCTGGGTCGTTGATTCATCAACGAGAAAGCTATAAGAGAAGGCTTGAGGGTCATTTGGAAAACAAGTCAGGCACACTCTCAGTTCCCAAAGGAAATCGATTCTGAAGTAAGAGAATTCGATTTCAGAGGGTGAGGTTGTAGAGGCTTGGTTGCAGAGACGGAAGGAGGAGGGAGAAGTTAGTAGTGACGGAAGGAAGACGAAGAGGAGGCAGCGCTAAGCAGCAACACTGACCCTCCACGCAGAGTGATGCAGTCCACCTCAATGACTGCGTAGAGGGTCCACGCAGAGGGAGGAGGACTGCCTACCATGTGTCGAGAATTTTCCGAAGTGCTCGAGAAATTCATCTTAGGTGTATGCTAAATATTATGCTCGTTATATTCTATGTAAAAGAACTTTCATTGCTGAAGAATAATATAAACCCTCATCTGTTGCACCGATTTTCCCACATTGGGTTTTTTCGAGGACAAGTGTCTAAAAATAACTGCGTTCATTCCATTGTTTCTATTGTGTTATATGTGTTCTATTTGTTCTTCTGCTTTTGATTAAAGTGAATACTGCAACTGTATTTATTTCAATATTTATTGCAGCATATGTGAATAACTTATCATTAATAAGTAGGCGAAATAAATCAATCGTTGCAGTAGTATTTTCAGATTGAAATTTTAACATGCCCATGGTATCAAATGTCATCTTTGTGGAATAATCTAGAACACCTGTTTGCTTATAGATAGATACATAGGCTGCTTGTCATATGTCCCTTGTTGAATTCTGACCGTTTTAGGTCGATGAATACTCTGATTACTGTGTTGCACACCTTTGTCAAATTCGAGCCTTATTATTTTCTTGTTTGGAAGATAAGATGAAGAGGAATGATGGCGAGGTTGGAAGAATTCAATCACAACTGCATTATACTCTGAAGGATGCCCCTGTGGTTGAACCTCTTAATTTTTCGGCCTCTTTGGTTTCTCAACATGATACCTTCTTTCAACCTCCTTGTATAATCTGACCATACCACCAGCTGGTGCAGGAATAGTAGCGTATTATAAATCTAACTGAATGAATCTTCCTCGATCAGCTGCAAACTTTCATGATAGAAGGATTCCCCATACAGCAGGTACATTAATGATTGTTATGTCCATGGTGATAATCTTAAATGGGTAATTAGCCAAGGCCACTTGCAAGTCTTTAACTACATCAAGGACTTCATGTTAGTCAAGGTTGTCATTGATGTCAATATGGAATTAGTCGAGATGACAAATATTCTTGTGATGTCAATACCTCATGCAATCCCTAGGTTTTAAAGATGCTATTAATGAAGATGTCATGACACTTAGGAAAAAGTCTTGTCCTAAATACCTAATGATCATAATGCCCTAGATGTCCTCAGCAACCATGAAGATGCCATAACCTCATGCATATTATGGCATCCTTACTCCTGATGCTCATAATGCCCTAAAGATTGATGTAAATCCTAAGTGCCTATCATGTGCTTATGATGACATGAATAACTACACTATACTTGATGACATATGATGACATAGTTGGAAGACCTCATGATAACATATTTGATGAGATGGATGATAGTTGGAAGACTACTTTGAATCTCTTATGGAAAAGTCCTTAAATTCAGTCCCTATATCTTTATCCATAAAGAATCAAGGGCTGCACAAAAAATTACAAAGCAGTCATATGGTCTGAACTAAAAATTTAAGAACAGCCACAAAGAAAAATAATGGGAAGATGACCTCACCTAAGGATGAAATTGACATCAGCTAATAGAGCATATTTTTCCCTTTCTAATGAGTTATTACTCGCAATCTAACTCCTAAACTTAGAGAAATTAATTTTTTAAGATTGAAAAAATTAGTTTTCTGTCATAGCCGACTTGAGCCGACTTGTGTAGGCTGGTGTCCTCACTAGGTGACGTGTCTCTTCATAGGGACAAACAGTTATATATATCTAGCTGCGCTCATCCATTTCAGTTATAAAAAAAAAATTCTATCTGACGTGTATAATTCAGTGGTAGACAGTAAGGAGGACAGCGAAGAAGAGGGAGCTATTTTGAAGTTATGTTTGGGCTTAAAAACGTCATCAAACCGCACTGTAATTTTTTGAGGACCCTCTGTATTATTGCAGACCTACTGTAGCTCGAACCTGCAGTATTTGCTGAAGCTCAGACCTGCATTATGTATTGAAATTCAGATTTTTTGCCTGGGCACATTTCAGTTCCGAAATTGCAGAGGCTATATCTCATCTACAAGTTCGGATTTTTGTCTGGGCACACTTCAGATCTGAAATTAAAGTGGATATATTACAGTGTTATGACCTCCCTAGCTCGGACTGTGATTACAATGATTTCTTGGTGATATTTACAACAGAAATGGATTGTGTATTGGCTTAGAAACCTTTTTACAGTGACTGTGTATTATTATTCTTGGACAGAGGCTCGGATTTGGTTCCTTTTGGAGTGGTTCAGACTTCTTGACCAGTACTACAGTGCTTACAGCTTATGCTTAGAATTGCTCAGATTGTTGGTGGACTTCTTAGCTCAGATTGTGGAGGACCTTCTACCTTCAGAATATGATGAATACATACCTCGGACTGTGATTCTTCTCTGACTATTGTTGAAGTGTTGGAGTTGTGTAATAGTGGTGGAGACCAATACTGGACAGTCAAGCACTGTTTTGGAAATAGAACATAAGATGAAGTTGAACAGTGCTTTGGGTTTGAAGACATTCCTTGAAGATCGTGAAGATTAGGTTCTGGAGCAAACCTGGTGCAACATAGTGAAAAATCTTGAAGACATCTTGGAGTACCTTGAAGACATCTTGAAGATTGTGGAGAAATACCTTGTTGGGCCCTTGTGAGAAGATCTTGAAAAGGACCTTGAAGAGGCTTAGAGTAGGTGCTGAACTAGGGTTTCTCATTGAAGACACATTGAAGATTTGTGAAGATCATTAAAGACCATGATATCATCATGAGGTGATTTTGAAAACTTTGGTTGGGTGCCATGAAGAACAGTGGCGACACCTTCTAAAAGAACAGGGTTGTCATTGATGATGTGACAGGGAGACAAAGTGAAGGCATAACTGAAGATTGACAAGGCTCGTTGAAGAAGACTTTGGGAGCCGTGAAGAATAACCAAACATATTTTGACGAAGTGAAGTTGAGGGTTGGAGCCCAAGAGGTTGGAGCCTCATAGAGACAAGGTCGGTGCCTTGGAAGATAGGGATGGAGCCCTAGAGGATTGGAGTCCTCAAGAAACCAAGTCAGAGCCTGTACCAGAGATAGGGTTGGAGCCCTAGAGGATTGGAGTCCTCAAGAAACCAAGTCAGAGCCTGTACCAGAGATAGGGTTGGAGCCCTAGAGGTTGGTGCCTCAAATTGACAAGGTTGGAGCCCTAGAGGTTGGTGCCTCAAATTGACAAGGTTGGAGCCTTGGAAAGACCAAGTCGGTGCTTGGCATAACACAGGTTGGAGCCTGGAAGATTGGAGTCTTCATCTAGGGTTGGAGCCTTATATCATTATTGTACTTTACTTATTGTAAAGAAGAAATTAATAAAAGTATCTATTCCATCATTGTTCATTTTGTGTTCTAAATATAAGTGATCTAACTAGTAAAATTAACAATTGAAAAGAAATATTGATTCACCCCCCTCTTAGTATTTCCAACAATTGGTTTCAGAGCTAGTACCTTCACTCAAAGCCTAAGAGCTTGAAGGTTGATCATTAGGACACAAATGGCAAAGCCAAAGAAGAAAATCTCTAATCCTCCTAAAGATGTGTCTTCCTCAACCATTGAAATTGAAGTCAATCAATTTGCGAAGTTTCCATTATTCAATGGAAATTTTGATATATGGGAGGCAAGAATGAAGAATTTCTTGAAGACTCAAGGAATTGAAGTTTGGAAATCAGTGATTACTAATGACACGATAGAGGAGGAATCCAAGGAGTACAATACAAGAGAAATGAAGGCAATTTTGAATGGGTTACCAAATTCTGTGAAGGCCAATTTTGAAAAATGTTCGTCAGCAAAAGTTATATGGGACAAACTTCATGATCTTCACTCAAAAGGAGCGTTGACAATAATCTCTAGTCAAGATGATGATGGAAAACAAGAAAGAAGTCTAGAATCCATCAAGGAAGTTGAAGATAAGAGAGATGACAACAAGGCTAAAGAAGACCTAGAAGATGAAGAGAACAAACAAGACTTTGAAGACGATCTTCTGAATAAACTTATGGCTTCCATTGAAGAGATTAACAAGTTGAAAAAGGAAAATGAGGAACTTAAGAAGAAAGCGCAAGTTGGTGACCAAAACAAGACAAGGAAGGAAGTTGACATTCTCAAGCTTCAAGTTTAAGAAAGAGATGAAGAGCTCGCCAAACTAAAGGAGGAATTTCATCAAAACAAAAGAAAGCATCATGAAGAAGTCATATCTATGACAAATCAATTGGATAAGGCAAAGAAAAGGGAAGAAACTTTGTCAAGCCACCTTGAACAAAAACTTAAGAGCTTGAACAATCTTGAAGCAGAGATTGGTCAATACAAGGAAGAAGTCTCTTCTCTTAGATCTCAACTAGAAGAAGCAAGGAAACAAGCAGAAGGAGTCGAGAAGGTGATGGAAACTTTGGCATTCATAGAAGGACAAGTTGATGAAGCAGAAAAGGAGAGAAACACCATGATATGCCAAATAGAAGAAAAGGTTGAAGAAATCTGCAAACTAATATTAGACGTCAATCTTCTCAAGGCCCAATCATGTGAAGCAACCAAGATGAAGGAAGAAATGGAGATCGATCTATGAAAGAAGGATGAAGAATGCAAGAAAATGAAAGAAGAAATTGACATCCTTAAAAAGGAATTTGATCATCTGAACAAGAGCCTAAAGAGCTCCCAAACTCTAGATGACATCTTGAGTCATCAAAGATCTAATCTTGATAAATCTGGTCTTGGTTATATAGGTGAATCTTCAAACAAGAATGATGCAATCCCTAATGCTTCAAACAACAAGGATGTGGAAAAGCTTGGAAGAAATATTGATGCCCACAGTTCCAGCAAAGGCAAGAAGAAGAGTCAAGATGACATTGTAAGAAACCCTACTCCAAGAAGATATGTTGATGGTGTCAAGAATGCTAGAGGAAATAAATTTGAGCAAAGGATCCCAATACAGAATTATTTTAGAAGTACATCAAGGCAATCTCCATCCTCCGGGTACAAAAGTATATTTTTTGGTTATTGTTATTCTTGTACAAATTTTGGGCATATGGCAAAGGAATGCAGGGCATACCACAAGGATAAATATAATGGTCCTCGTCAGTTTCCTAGAATAAACTTTGCAAGAAGAAGTCATGATCTTTCATTCATGAATAAGATAGAGTGTTTCAATTGCCATAACATTGGACATATGGCACGTGATTGTAACTTGACTTAGGTTCCTAAACTAGCTAAAGCCATGACAACCAACCCAGAGAAGAAAGTTACACAAGTATGGAGAAGGAAGCAAGTTGAATCCGGAAGTCTCTTGAACACTTCAGCCAACAACACATGTTGTTGACTTAATGAAGTCATCCTTGATATTCCAAGTGTTTGAAGATGAGACTATGCCAAAAAGGAGACCATGCATACTGTTAGGGGGAGATGGTGACTTGTGACTATTCTTGTAGAAACAATCCGTGAAGAGTCTTATGAAACCGTTGATGAATCACACATGGACAATCTTTAGAGGTCATGTCCATTGAAGAAACATGATTTGTTATGCACCCAATCTACCATTGTTGAATATGTCTTCCACTTGATCACAAGGATGCAATTTTTCTTGCCGAAGGAAAAAAAGAAGAGCTAGCGGAGGTTATGCAGACAAGGGGAGTCGATTGACTATTTACATGAATATATGCAAAGGCTTAGGGGGAGCAAGTTAATTGAAGAGCACCATGACAATGAGAGAAACATATCTACCTATGAAGAAATATTATTGATATGATAAAAGAAGCAGCTTGATTGGGGGAGCACTTGGGCACCTCGTTTGCCATTGATGTCAAAGGGGGAGAGAAGATTGGAAGGACAAGTTTATTGCCATCAATGACAAAGGGGGAGATTGTTAGTCAAGGTTGTCATTGATGTCAATATGGCATTAGTCTAGATGACAAATATTCTTGTGATGTCAATACCTCATGCAATCCCTAGGTTTTAAAGATGCTATTAATGAAGATGTCATGACACTTAGGAAAAAGTCTTGTCCTAAATACCTAATGATCATAATGCCCTAGATATCCTCAGCTAACCATGAAGATGCCATAACCTCATGCATATTATGGCATCCTTACTCCTGATGCTCATAATGACCTAAAGATTGATGTAAATCCTAAGTGCCTATCATGTGCTTATGATGACATGAATAACTACACTATACTTGATGATATATGATGACATAGTTGGAAGACCTCATGATAACATATTTGATGAGATGGATGATAGTTGGAAGACTACTTTGAATCTCTTATGGAAAAGTTCTTAAATTCTGTCCCTATATCCTTATCCATAAAGAATCAAGGACTGCACAAAAAATTCCAAAGCAGTCATATGGTCTGAACTAAAAACTGAGCAGGCCCTGAAAAATAATGGGAAGATGACCTCACCTAAGGATAGGTGACATGTGGTGATAGAGCATGTTACCCTTTCTAATGAGCTATGCTGCTTCCCCTCTGTCGCTATATTTACAGAGAAATTAATTTTTTAAGATGAAAAAATTAGTTTTCTATCATAGCCAACTTGAGCCAACTTGTGTAGGCTGGTCTCCTCACTAGGTGACATGTCTCTTCATAGGGAAAAACAACTATATATATATAGTTGCTCATCATTCGGTTATGAAAAATTCCTGTTTGACTAATCAATTCGGTGATGAGTGAATATATGGCAGGTGAAGAAGGAGGAGGCTATTTTGAATTTATGTTTGGGCTTAAAAACCTCATCAAACCGCACTGTAATTTTCTGAGGACCCTCTGTATTATTGCAGACCTACTGCAGCTCTGACATGCAGTATTTACTGAAGCTCAGACCTGCATTATGTATTGAAATTCGGATTTTTTGCTTGGGCACATTTCAGTTCCGAAATTGCAGAGGCTATATCTCATCTACAGGTTCGGATTTCTGTCTGGGCACACTTCAGATCTGAAATTAAAGTGGATATATTAGAGTGTTATGACCTCCCTAGCTAGGACTGTGATTACAGTGATTTCTTGGTGATATTTATATAAGAATTGGATTGTGTATTGGCTCAGAAACCTTTTTACAGTGACTGTGTATTATCATTCTTGGACAGAGGCTCGGATTTGGTTCCTTTCGGAGTGGTTCAAACTTCTTGACCAGTACTACAGTGCTTACAGTTTATGCTTAGAATTGCTCGGATTGTTGGTGGACTTCTTAGCTCAGATTGTGGAGGACCTTCTACCTTCAGAATATGATGAATACATACCTCGAGCTGTGATTCTTCTCTGACTATTGTTGAAGTGCTGGAGTTGTGTAACAGTGGTGGAGACCAATACTGGACAGTCAAGCACTGTTTTGGAAATAGAACATAAGATGAAGTTTAACGGTGCTTTGGGTTTGAAGACATTCCTTGAAGATCGTGAAGATTAGGTTCTGGAGCAGACCTAGTGCAACATAGTGAAAAATCTTGAAGACATCTTGGAGTACCTTGAAGACATCTTGAAGATTGTGGAGAAATACCATGTTGGGCCCTTGTGAGAAGATCTTGAAAAGGCCCTTGAAAAGGCTTAGAGCAGGTGCTAAACTAGGGCTGCTCATTGAAGACACATTGAAGATTTGTGAAGATCATTAAAGACCATGATATCATCATGAGGTGATTTTGAGATCTTTGGTTGGGTGCCATGAAGAATAGTGGCGACACCTTCTAAAAGAACAAGGTTGTCATTGATGATGTGACATGGAGACAAAGTGAAGGCATAACTGAAGATTGACAAGGCTCGTTGAAGAAGACTTTGGGAGCCATGAAGAATAACCAAACATATTTTGATGAAGTGAAGTTGAGGGTTGGAGCCTCATAGAGACAAGGTCGGTGCCTTGGAAGATAGAGATGGAGCCCTAGAGGATTGGAGTCCTCAAGAAACTAGGTCGAAGCCTGTACCAGAGATATGGTTGGAGCCCTAGAGGTTGGTGCCTCAAATTGACAGGGTTGGAGCCCTAGAGGTTGGTGCCTCAAATTGACAAGGTTGGAGCCTTGGAAAGACCAAGTCGATGCTTGGCATAACACAGGTTGGAGCTTGGAAGATTGGAGTCTTCATGTAGGGTTGGAGCCTTATATCATTATTGTACTTTACTTATTGTAAAGAAGAAATTAATAAAAGTATCATTTCCATCATTGTTCATTTTGTGTTCTAAATATAAGTGATCTAACTGGTAAAATTAACAATTGAAAATAAATACTGATTCACCCCCCTCTCAGTATTTCCAACACTTCAATTTTATTTGAATCCATAGAGAAAATGTTGAGATAGGCCCTTGAAATTCTTAAGTTTAACTGCTCCATGAATTTCTTAGTCACGACATTGGTTGAGGCCTCGAAATGCAGCATACAGTTGTGGAGAAAATGATCATTAACCTCTAAATTCAAAAAGAAAGGCTGAATATCTTCATTCGTCATGTAGCAATTTAAATCCTTTAACTTAATTTCTGCATCCATTTGTTGCACATCAGTCTTATCCTGCTGAGATATGCCTAAGGCCTTGAAAAATGTAGCTCTTTGAGATGGTATCATTAGAAGCTCTAAGACTGGAACAAAGTTTTTAGCACTGTTATCCATGCCACCCCACCAATTTGTTCAAAACTCATTCACTCATTCCCTTCATTTGTTTCAAAACTGCCATTTCACTCCCTTCCCCCCATTTCATTTCACCTCCACTCTAGGTTTTTATAAAACAGAGTTTAACATGTCTGAGGAAGAAGACAGTGGCAATAGTGTTGAGGCACAAATGCCAAAAAGACATGATCATAAGGGAGGGAAGATAAACAGGTTCGAGCCCATCAATACAAGAGAACTCATGGCCTCACCCCTCACTGTTTCTTGCTTTAAGCATGTGGGATGCTTTGAATTTTGTGAGAAAGTGCATCAAGTCCAAAATCACCCAGAGCTAACAAGACTATTCATCATCAATCTGCATGACAAGCAGGTCAATCTTGTCGGGGTTACATTTGAGATGTCCACTGATGCCATTGCAGATGCTACAGGAATACCTAGTGTGGGAGAGAAGTGGTTCAAACAAGCAAACCTGGACATGAGTTATTTTGAACCATACCTTAAACCTAGGTATAAGGATCACCACAAGTCCATCTTCCCCTTTTCTCATCTTCTTGATAGATATGTACCCATGATGAAGATAATAATGAAGTATTTCACTTGCGAGGGAAGGTTTTCCCACCTTTACTCATACCATATCCGTCTTCTTATGCATTTTACTAGAGTAATAATGCTACACATACCATATTATCTTTTCCGTAGCATTGACAAAATGGCCTACATAGTGCAAAAGAGAGACTACAATCAGCAAATGCAAAGCCTTTTTCATTATTCACTTATCAAGATGGTGGTTATGCACCAGCTCCAGCAGAAGAACATTCCATGGAATACCTTCATTACCCATGAGGTTTTCACTACTGCACCTATTCATCATGAGCCAGATGTACCTTCATCATCCCATTCCCCCGAATCTATTCCTCCATCACTTCCTGCTGTTCATACATCTGCACCCCCTCACATTCCTTCACCCCATGATGACCCTTCCGCATCACCTTTCCACAAACTTTCACCCTCATATCATGATGACAAAGCATCAAGCAGTGATGGGAACATTTGGACAGATGGCACTAAAATGAGTGACATTGAGCCATTTTCTTTGACATATTGGAGGGGCTACAAGCATGTGTTTGTTGCACTTGAGGTGAAAGGGGCCATGCCTTCTTCATCAGCAAAACAACTTGATAAGGGAAAGGAAAAGGTCACAGAGCCTATCACTGTTGGGGAGGAGGACAAGCATGAAACTGAGTAAGAGTTTCAGCTAATTGACCTTGAAGATGAAGATGAGGAGAGAATTACCAATATGTTGCTCAAAAGCAAGGATGCCAAGATTAGTGAGCTTCAAGCTAATCTTGGTAGGGCAAAGAATGTGATCAACTATTTTGAGTTAGAAAACCAGCAGTTGAAGACAAAGCAGACCATTAGTGAGGTCAGGGCAATCAGAGCTCAAAAAGAGGCTGGAAAGGCCATGGTTTTGCTAGATGAGACCTTGGGCAATTTTGATGGCAATGATGATGAGGAAGAACAACTTCCTAAACAGAGGCCAAAGACCATTGGGTTGAAGAGGGCTTTAGCCCGAGAAAGACAAGAAGAGGCAGAGTTGGCAGAGCAACTCACTCCAAGTGAGTTGCTTGGCATAGATATTAGCAAGGATAGAGTTTCTTGGCTAGAGAGGACAAATTTACATCTAGAGGGTCAGCTAGAGAAGGCCGAGAGAGACACTGGCCTTCAGAGGAAGATGGCAAGACATTATGCCATGAGAAACAGGATTGCAAGCGCCAAGCTCAAACGAGCCCATGCAACGATTCAGGCTCTAAATGAGGCAAAGGAGAAGGAAAAACTGAATATCCTTGCTGATGTGTCCCTCCAAGCCTCTAAATCTTAATCAGCAAGCTAAATTCCAATTTTGGCACCTTTGTGCACATTTTTTATTTTTGAGAGTTTGACTTGCAGAAATTGGGCCAAATGCGTAGTGCCACTGGCGCTGCGCTCTTTTTTGGGGCACTCAAATGGAAAAAAATCAACAGATTTATGTTCCTCGTGTCAAGTACATCAACCTCAGAAAGTTTCAGAGGATTTGGAGCAAAACTGGTCCCTAAAAAGGGCCAAAAATCACCTTTCTGCCCTCTTTTTGGCGCTGGTGCTGCGTGTTTAGCAGTCTTGGGAGAAGTGATTTTTGACAAGGCAAATGGGTACCATTCTGGAAAGTAAAAGCATATTTTGAAACTAAACAGGACAGGCTTTTCAATGAGCTATCAAAGAGCTCATTTGGACACCGGGAAGGCCTCCAAAAGTTAGCTGCAAAACAGGTCATTTTCTCAGTCTTGGCACTGTGTGTTTTCACTGGCACTACACCCCTGTACCTTGGAGCTGCTCCCTATCCAGGAGTTATTGCAAAAGATATTTTGAAGCCTTAAAGTCAAACTTATTCCAAAATTAGCTCAGTAGTTATGTTAGAACAATGTTACCGATGAAATAGGTAACCTCATTGTTACCTAATTTTTGAAGTATCAAGAAAAACACCTGATTTTGAAAAAGTGGCGATGCAGAATCAAGAAAAAAAAATTGAGCATATTTTTGGCACTTTAAGTTTTTTTCATTTTGTTTTTTTTTTTTTAATTAAATTTTTTTTTTTAAGTGATGTTTTTTATGTCGATTTTGAATAGTGGTGGTGTATCATCACCAATGTTTTTTTATAGGATTGATTTTGACACTATAGATTTTCTAATGTCTTCTTCTTCTGTGAGATGTTTATTTTTTAGTGCATTTATGTACTTGTGTTTTAAAAATAAAAAAATATTTTTTTTAAAAATAAAAACTTGTAATGATATCTTCACTTTTTCACATACATAAAAGATGGAAAAAGGGTCAATATTCTAAAGTTTATATTTTCTACTTGTTTATGTATTGTTAAATAAATTTTCAATGCACATCAAAAAATTGTCGCTAAAAAACCAATATTTTGAACCATATGACAAAAAAATACAATTTTTCAATATAAATACAATGCAAAAAATACACTTTTATAGAGTTTTTGTTGGAAAAAACATGTTAAATAAACTAATTTTTTGGGAGAATCTTAACAAAAAAACTTAAGAAAACAACATTTTTATTGAATTTATGTCAAAAAATATTAGCAATCACATGTTTTTTGCAAAAAAAAAAAGGGTTGTTCTCATAAAATATCAAAGTCTAAACATTACAAGTAAAACTGATTAATAGTTCTAAAAAATAAGCTTTGTCTGCAAGCATAACTTAAACATCATCAACAATATCAACTAATACATTTTCAACATCATCTAGAACAGCATTGATGGCTTCTTCCGCAACATTTTCTTCTTCATTTTGATCATTGTCATCTTCTAATGGATCTTTCATGTCAGCAAATCTTCCAAAGTGTCCCTTTCCAATCATTCCATATAATGGTGGTTGAGGTTCCTTTGCTTTTTTTGTCACACGTGATTCATTAAAATCTCCTTTCCTCAAACCAACTTCTTGCTTCGCATCTGGAAGGAATTTAAGAGCGTTAATTCTTTGTTGAATAAATTTGCATTGAATTGGGTCTTTCTCAATGGCAATGCAATTTCTTCCTTTTAGTAGGCAACATGCTAGTGTTGTACCTAATCATCAAGCACAAAAAAAATAAGTAAGGAAATTAGTATGGAGACATAAAAAGTAAAAAAGACAATATTTAAATTTAAATTTGTATATTAAAAATTACCTGAACCTGAGAATAAATCCAAAACCCATTCTCCTTCATTTGAACATAGATCTATAAGATAGTTAATCAATGCTTGTGGTTTTTGATAAATGTTAACTATATCTCCTTTTGCATCTTTATCATCATATGTTAGTTTTCTTACAATTGCATCATAAACCAATACTTGACTATGACTCTTCCCATCTACTCGATTCATAATAATATGCTTATAGCTATTGTCTTTTGTCCAACATTCAACATGGATGAACTCACAATCATTTATAATAGGCTGATCTTCGGAAGAAACAATATTTGACTTTTGCCTGTAACATAACATAGTAAAAGTTCAATTAAATTTTACATGAATAAAAAAATTTAGGAGGAATCAAACATAAAATTTCAAAATCTTACCATGTAAGTTGCATCATTGAGTTTGCTTTACCCTTGAAGCTTGTTAATAACATTGGAAACTGTGTCTGAATGAAATGTCACAAATCGCCAAAGTGGTGATGTTGTCACTTCTTGAAAACTCGTAACCACTTTACTAAAAGCTTGATAAGTATATGGTTCTCTATCATATTCAATGTATGGGAAATTGAAACCATGAGGAATATCTGCAATAACTAGGCCATATTCCCTTTTAGGTATTAGTGATGCAATGTCTTCACAGTCACCTTGTATTATTTGATATTGGACACTGTCGAGCCCATTCCAAATGTAATGATTAAGAGTAGGATCTAGTTCAACATTTATAAGACGCTTCCTTCTCATGTTCTCCATCTTAATTTTTTCAATAAAGCTTTTGAAAGTATCTGGTACTCCATTTCCATCCTTCTTCGACATCTTTAATGACATAAATATATATATATATATATATATATATATATGTATAAGTAATAAAATAAAAATAGTTTAAATATGAATAAAATGAATTTATAAATCAACATACTTTATTGAATGCAATATAAAACTCTTTTAGTGTTGATGTAGAACTTGCTTCTGGGTAGTTGCGTACAACATCATCCCAACTGTCTTCATTCAACATTTTAACCATGTGTTCTTGTATTTTCATAAAAAATTTATGACTGAATAAATCAAGTTAAAAGCGTTAATATATTGACATGTATAACAAATTCTACCAACATCATTATGTTTTATTTAAAAGAAAATTATAATGAAAGAAAAATAAGAAATAATTCAAGAAACTTACTTTTGAAATTATGCACACATTTCTTCCTTTGATAATTCACTCGACTTCATACGGGCTAATACTGATTTGACTAATTTATCATCCTTCACACCTTGCATTGTTCTCCAAGGTGTAATAGTCATATCCTCTGGAAGCTGCTTCATTTCAGGACCCCCCATACTGTTGGTACATATTATGGGTTTACTCTTTCTAACCTTTTGATTTTTTATGGAAATATTCTCCCACCGATCAAAAATCTCATCAATCAAATCCCATACCTCCCCAGTTCTAAATGCCAACTGAAAAATATTATCTGTGCCTCTGAAAAGATTTGAATTCAATTTTCCATCTTTTGCTTTTTTTTCATCAATTTGATAACATGTTTCCATTAAACATTCCTTTCGAAATGCTACACTAACTTGTGTCTTATCCCCACCACATTTTTCTATGAATTCATTATGAATAAATTTGACCCTTTGGATAAAAGTCATTTTCATTCTGTACTCATTATCTGCATTATGATCCCATGCCAATAACTTTGATTCCATTTCTGTTAAGCCAGCGTAAATGATGCATTTCATTGTTTGAAAAAAATAGTTATTGGGATATTCTGCAATCAATTGTCTCTTAGCCTCTATTGAATGGTTCCCTCCAATTAAATAATATTTATAAGCAAAACATTTTGTCTTGTCAAATGCTTGTTTGTTGGGAACCTGACATGGATCGACAAGAACCACATAATCCACCACATGCGCATATGGATTGAACCTGAACAATGTTTTCAGATTATGTACATGTAGGTGATGGGCCTTTCTAATTTGATATTGAGAATGTCCTTCATCTGGACCATAAAATTGGTTAACATTAAGCTCAAATGTTTGGCCACCAAGAATTAATTTATTCTTCCTCAACTCTTGTCGAATAGCATTTTGTTTTGTTTTAATAATGCCATCCTCTAACTCAGCACCTGGTGTTATGATTTCTCTACTTCCGTGAGAGCTTTCAATTTGTTCTTCATTGCTGCTCACGACCTTTACAGGTTCACCAATATTTGATTCCCTAGTCTTATTGGATAACATATCAGTTTTTTTATAAACAAGCTCTCCTTCATGAGGTAAAAGAAAGACATCTTTGACAATTTTTCTTTTTGGTGTCTGATCTGTTTTCTCTTTTTGCACAATAGTTCTCATCTCCTCCTCACTAATTCTATCTTAATTTTCTGTTTCATGTTCAACACCTCTAAAAGAAACATGTTTAAGTTTACTAGATTGACCCACCTTAGTGACTCTTGGTTGATCTCCTCTTTGTACTGTTGCAGTGTCACAAGCTATTGCTCTTTGCTTCAATCTCCTTTCCTTTGCTTTGTCTTTGTGGAAAGTTTTGATCACATCCATAACATTTGGCACCAACATATAAATACCATCAAACATGTTTGAAAGACCCGGAACAAAATCCTATGAAACAAAATAAAACATGTCAATGATCAATAATTTATAAAAAATTAAATCATCCTTACAATAATGCATAGAGGAAATAAAAATAAGCATACTTACAATGTTATTTGCAATGTTGCTTGATATTTCTTCAGAAAATTTTGAAGATATTTCATCTGTGTCATACTTGACGATTGATAAACGATATCTAACATTCTCACGTTTCTGAGCCTTCCTTGCAAGGACATAAATAGTGTTTGTATTCGGGACCATACATGTCTCGTACTTTGCCCATCACATCATATGGCTCATTTAAGTCAATCATACCACAAATCAGATAGATGTGTATATCAGCCTCCATTTCACTGTCTTCAAGATACCATGAAAAATCGGTTTTATCTATTTCCTCGGCGTTCTTCCAATCAGAAATAAGCTTTAATGAACCTGGTGCCCCACTTGCTTGACTTTTATTAGTGTGTGCAACAATGTCCTTATTGCATCCAACAGTGTCCATAGTGCGTCCAGCTGCAACTTTAGATTTGGGAGTTGTATCCATAGTGCGTCGAGCTGCAGCTGTAGATTTGGGAGCTGCTGCCGTAGATTTGGGAGCTGCTGCCCTAGGTGCAGAAACATTCACAGAAATCTTTTTTGATGCCATTTTCCTGATATATATATATATATATTAGTTAATGGAAAAATATTGCGGATAAAATAAATTTAATAAACAAAATTTATTTCTAAAACTAAATAGTTTGAAATTAAAGTAGTAAAATTAACTATAAAAATTTTCATTTAAAAACAAAATATTATAAATCATATGTATATATCTATATAATATGTTTTGAATACATTTTATAAAAAATTTAAAAATGTGTTTAAATTGTATAAAATAATTAAAAAAAATAAACTAGTATTTTCAAACTTTAGTTTTTGTTTAATATTTAAAAAAAAAACAAAAAAATTACTAACTATTTATAACAAATGTTATAATATTATATATTTTTTATTTTTTTAATTGTATTGTTATATAGTTTTTTTTTATTAATTTATTATATTGTTATATTAAAACAAATGTTTTTTTTAATTTATTATATTGTATTTTTTTTTAATTATATAATGTTTAAAAGCAAAACATAATGGTTGTTTAATAGTTTTTTTTTTTGATATATATATATATATATATATATATATATATTATATTTTGAGATTTTTAACAATTATTATTTAACAATGTTTTTATTATATTATATAACAATTTTTTTATTATTTTTATATATAACAATGTTTCTATGAACTTTTAATTGTTTTATTAAAACAAATTATTTAAAAAAAAAAAAAAAAATTAAAGAACAAAACAAAATTAAAAAAATTCAAAATTAAAAAATGTTTTATTAAAACAAATTATTAAAAAAAAAAAATTAAAAAAAAATAAATAAATAAATAAACCAAAATTAAAAAAAGGTTTTATTAAAACAAATTAAAAAAGGTTTTATTAAAACAAATTAAAAAAATTAAAAATTAAAAAAAATAATAATTTAAAAAAAAAAAATTTAAAATTAAAAAAAAAAAAAAATTTAAAAATGAATGGCTCTGCCGCGCTGGGCGCCAAGGGCCGGTTGGGCAGCGCCACAGGGGCGGCCCAGCCGGCCTCACGGCCCCTGCTGAGCCGCCCCCATGGCGCCGCCCGGCCGGCCTCCGGCGCCCACGGGCGGGGTCTGCCATGTTTGTTTGTTTGTTTGTTTTTTTTTATAAATTTTTTATTTTATTTTATTTTATTTTTATTTTGTTTTAATTTTTTTTTTTTTTTTTTTTTTAAATTTCGATTTTAATTTTTTTTTTTAATATAATATAATTATTAAAACATTATTTAATAATAATAATAAAATGTTAAAAATATCAAACTATTAAAAAAAATAATAATAATAAATATTAAATCACAACTATGTTTGGTTTCTAAACATTATATAATTAAAAAAAAAACAATATAATAAATTAAAAAAATATTTGTTTTAATATAACAATATAACTAAAAAAAAAAAAAAAACTAAATCACAATACAATATATATATACATATATATATATTAAAGAAAAAAAAAATTAAAGATTTAAAATTAAAAAGAATAAAACTAAGATTTAAAATTTAAAAAATAAAATAAAATAGAATATAAAATAAAAAAATTCTCAAAAAAAATAATGAAATCACTGATATATTTATGATTAAAAAAAAACAAATAAAAAATGTTAAAATATATATATATATATTTTTTTTTATGTGCATGGTCGTTTTATGGATTTTTCTATCTAGATGAACCTATAAGTCTTAAAAAAGAAAAAAAATCTAAATTTTTGTCCTTAAAACCCTAAAAAATTTAGTTTTTTTTGCATTTTCTTCACTAAAAAAATATTAAAAAATTAAGGTTTTTGAACCTAAAAACCTTAAAAAAATAGTTTTTGGACACAAAAAACTATAAAAAAACATATTTTCCCCAAAATCGTCTTTAAATTGACAGAATAGAAGGAAAACTAACCTTTGAAATGCAAAAAGCTGTTGTCACCAATGCCAACACAACGCCTCCACAAAATTACGAATAGCAACACAATGCCTTCAATGCCAATGCAATGCCTTCACGAAGTTACCAATGCCAATGCAACACCTCCACAAAATTACCAATAGCGACACAATGCCTCCAATGCCAATGCAATGCCTCCACGAAGTTACCAATGCCAACGCAACACCTCAAGAAATTTGCTCTAACAAATACCAGAAAACTTAATGTGATGTGATGAATAGAAACAGTGATTCCTTTTAAATAGCGAATATTGTCTGATTGGTTTACTGTTTAACGAATGTGGGATTAAAATTTCAAATTTAAAATATTTACATTTAGTTTATTATAGTTCATACTATAGTTAAAATACTTATTATTTGCATATAGTTATCATAGTTAATATTTTATTTAATATTTACATGTACTGAATGTTGAATAATGAAATATAATCTCAGATTAAAAATTAAAATATGAAATACTTACATGTAGTTAATTATATTTAATATTATAGATAAAATAGTTAATATTTGCATTTAGTTATCATAGTTAATATTTACATGTAATCAATGTTTAAAATCATGGGATTAAATTTTAAAATCTAAAATATGTACATGTAGTTAATTATAGTTAATATTATAGTTTAAATAGTTAATATTTATATGTTGTTATTTTTGTAAATATTTACATGTAGTCAATCTTAAACCATTCAAATAAGAAAATTATTTTAGTTTCGAAGACATTGATGAAAGGAATATTTTGTGGATATTTTGAATAGAAAGTATGGTAAAATATTTGAAGACCAACAGTTTATTAATAAATTTTGAAATATATTTTAGATGAATAGAACGTAAGTTTAAAATTTTAAATTTTAAATATTTACATGTAGTCATTATAGTTAAAATAATTAATATTTGCATGTAGGGATTATAGTAATATTATAGTTAATACTTACATCTAGTCAATGTTAAATCATTCAAATAAAAACATTATTTTATTTTGTGGATATTTTGAATATAAATATCGGTAAAATATTTCAACATAAACAGTTTATTAAAAAAAATGTTAAATACATTTTTTGACTAATATTTGTACCAAATATTTGAAATGAAAATTTTGGAGGGAAAGTTTTTCGCGAAATTTTCTGGGGGGGAATTTTGGAGGGAAATTTTTTCGCGAATTTTTTTGGAGGGAAAAATTTGGAGGGGAATTTTCAGTCTTTAAGCTATATATTGTAAGTGGGAGAGGAATTTGTATCATTCAACCTATTCTTGTTGAAAGCCATGGTTTCTTCTGATAGCAAAGTTTTTCTTTCTAGAACATCAACATCTTCGTCACGCAACAACTCTATTCAGAGTGATGAATATAACGGGAGTTCATTCACCATGAATAGAGAGTCAAAAAATCGACTTGGTAGTTATCCTAAAGATGATGAGAACAAAATTGATGAGGTGCAGCAAAATGAAATTTCTGTAAATCGAGCGCCAGTTATACCACTTACTCTTAATCCTAAGGATTATGAAAGCAATAGTGATGAAGGGCATGATGAAGAATTTCCGGAGTCAAAAGTTTCACTTCGTCCTAATCCCAAGGATTATGAGGACACCATTGATGAAGAGGGAGATGAAGAGTATCCACTTCAGCTTAATCCTAAGGATTATGTGAGAACAACAAATGAAGAGGGGAATGAAGAATCTGTAGAGTCAAAATATCCACTCTGTCCTAATCCTGAGGAGTATGCCAGCACCACTGATGAAAAGGGGGATGTAAAATTTCCCGAGTCAAAATATCAAATTCGTCCTAATCGTAAGGATTATGCGAGCACCACTGATGAAGAGGGGAATGATAATGTTTCAGAGTCAAAACATCCACTTCATCCCAATCTTAAGGATTATGCCAGCACCACTGATGAAGAGGGAAATGAAAAATTTACAACGTCAAAATATCCACTCCGTCCTAATCCTAAGGATTATGCAAGCACCACTGATGAAGAGAGGGACGAAAAAATTCCAGAGTCAAAATTTCCACTTCGTCTTAATCCTAAGGATTATGTCAGCACCATAGATGAAGAGGGGAATGAAGAATTTGCAAAGTCAAAATATGCACTTCGTCCTAATCCTAAGGATTATGTCAGCACCACTGAGGAAGAGGGGAATGAAGATTTTGCAGCATCAAAATATCCACTTCGTCCTAATCCTAAGGATTATGCCAGCACCACTGATGAAGACGGGGATGAATTTCCAAAGCTAAAATTTTTACTTCATCCTAATCATAACGATTATAATTTAACCACTGATGAAGGGGGGGATGAAGAATTTCCAATAAATATAGATTCAAGGCATTCACTTATTCCCAATCCTAAGGACTATGAGAGCTTTAGTGAGGAAGGGGAGGGGCAGGATGAAGAAATTCTAGTGAATACAAATTAAAAGCTTCCACTTATGCCTAATCCCAAGGATTATGAGAGCGCCACTGAGGAAGGGGAGGATGAAGAGTTTCTTGCAAATGATAATTTTAGAGGCACAGATCTGAATATTGCATTTTCTCCAAGTGACCATTTAAAAGACACTCATGGTGATGAAGAATTGAATCCTCCCAGGGAAGAATTTGAAAGCATGGGTCAAGATGGTGAAGAATTTCTTTTGAGTCAGGGTTACAAAAGTGCCGATGATTCTTGTGAAATGTTTTCTTCAACTGATGATGGTAAAGAAAATTTTCCACGCAATGATGTTGATGAATTTCTTAACTATGTTGAGGATGATGATAGTGGGGATAATATTACTCCTAATGGTGATGAAACTACTTTTACAAAGGATGATGGAATGATGAAGCCGTTGCAAGCAAATATTGCAACTAGGAGTAGGAGTAGACCTTTTCATATCAATCCAAAGCATTCCAGTTATACAAGGGCGAGGACAAAATATCTAACGACAAGAAGTTCTGTCGTTCATTTGGTTTCGAGTGAATGTTGTCGAAGGGATTGCTTGAAAAATATGGATTTCAACTTTGCTTTGGAGAAAAGGAAAACATATATGTCAATGAATAAAAGCATACAAAATTCATATTTAGTGGGTTGCATGCAATCTACACTAGCAGGTTATGATTATCATATTGGGAATGTATTGCTTTGCAGAAAGGCATTCAAAATGTTGTATTCAATTGATAATTGTCGTTTGTCAAGAATCCAGGATAGATTGGAAAGGGATCCCACATATTATTCAGAAGCACGTTATAAACGAGAGGTGGGGTCGTTTGCAAATACTGCTAAGACATGGATGAAAGACTTCTTTTCAAATCATGGAGAGTGTATGCCAAATAAAGACACAATACATATTCCAGATAATTTCTCGAGACGAGAAATAATCATGTTATACAAAGATTATGCAGAAGCTGTTGAAGGAATTGGCAATTTTATTACATATTCTTATTTTACAAGGATATGGAAAACTGAATTCAACAATGTTCATATTCCTAAGAAGACAAGGATGGGGATTTGCAGCACATGTGCTTCTCTTAAAGCAAAAAGAGATAAATGTCAAGGGGCGGAAAGAGGTATGTGTTCAAAACATTGTCTTTTAAAATTTGATACTTATCAACTATGAAAATATATTTATTCATATGTTTCTTTTATTTTATGTACAGATTCCGTTGTCAAAGAACTTCAAGACCATTGCAATCAGCAAACAAGTGAAAGGCAAAAGTTGTATAAACATCGAAAGAAGTGTTATGATCATCCAAATAAATATCTGGGATTGATAATTGATGGTATGGACAAAAAAAAAACACTTCTTCCACATTTTGTCCACACGCCAAAAAAATTATAGGATGAAAATTTCATTCAGTTTCACTTGGTTGGTTGTATGGTATTTAATGAGAAGATGTTTCCAAGAGTTTTCTTCACAACTCCAAATATTCACAATGATGCAAACTAACTATAATCCATGATGTGGTTACTCATTGGTCTGGGATTCTTCCTGAAGTTTTGTATTTACAATTAGACAACACAAGTCGTGAGAACAAAAATCAAGTTCTTTTTGGGTATCTAAACATGCTCGTTGGATTGGGGATTTTTAAAAAGATAAAGGTTGGTTTCCTTCTTATTGGGCATGCTCATGATCATATTGATCAAATGTTCAGTCGTTTTTTAGTAAAATTGAGGAGGAAAGGTGTAGGGAGCCTGCCATCATTAATTGAATGTATTAAGAAATCGTACATTCCAGAGCTTGTTTTTCATGTGTTGGAAGAAACTATTGACATGCGAAGGTTTATTTTGGATCGCATGGTGAGGAGAAATGCATTGAACAACTTAACGACATTAGCTTCTGGTATCAATTTCGTATCAAAAAAATTGATGGGATAACACTTATATGGGGCAAGAAGTATTCAACTATTGAAGAATGGGGACCATCATCAGGTTTAGCATTTTTGAAGTTCATTCCAGAGCGTCCAATGTTTTCATCAAAGATATTGTTATTACGATCAGTTTCTGAACTCCATAATGCACGAAGGAAGAAGAGAGACATAAATTATTCTGAATGTCTAGAGGAAATTAAAAGATGTATTAGAGATACATATGAATACTTCGATGTTGCTGATTCAGTTTGGTGGGAGTCTTTTTTCAGTAATCAAAGTGATATGATTTCAAGATCAATAAATGGGGATACGCTTTTGAAGACTCCTTTTTTTTGCCACAAAATATGCCAAATGAACATGAACATCAGGAAACACACAATGTTGAACAACAACAGCCTCAAGCTATTATTAATTCCTCACAGGTATAGGAAAGAGAAATCTATATTGGTTCTAGAAGATCACGTGCACAACGTGAAGCCATGGAAGACCTTTACAGGGGTTCTGTGAAGGATATTAAGGAGGGTTGCATGATAGCAGTGTTAGCAGATGAAGATCCACTTGGTTATCCATTCTGGATTGCCAAGGTTATAAAGGTCATTAATGAAAATGAAGAGATTACAGCTGTTGATGTACATTGGTATGCCACAAGTACCCACCCTTTCAATGGTGTGTACAAGCTAGAGATGGTAGTGGAAAAAAGAATTGGCAGAAAGAGAAAAAGAAAGGGCACAAATATAAATCGTCGCCACACAGATGTCTTAAAATTGGAGGATGTTGACATACTTGTGTATGACTTCAATTTGACAAAGAGAGGAACTCTTCGGTTGCAAACCATAAATATTTTGAAGAAATTGCTACCAGAACAATTACTGTTGAAATGGGACTCTGCAGAATGTAGATGTAGATCTACAAGACTTTTGAACTCTAAAATGGTGGGCATGCATGTTGACTCAGATGGAGCACTAGTTGATGAAAGAGAAGAATATGGATCATCTTCATCTGCATCGAGCCATTCATCTAAAGATGTAGATTATGATGGTGTGCCAGAACCTATGGCTGATTTTGAATAACTATCTAAGACACTTTTATGTAATTGATGTTTGCATGGTAACTTGAAATAAAAATTTTAACTTCCATCTCATTTTTCATGAAGTTCTGAGACATTTCTATGTTTGTTGGATTATACGTTTTAATTATGAAGAATTCATTTCTTTAGAATATCGACAATGTAACAATGAATTACAAAAATAATTTATGTTACATGCAATGTACCAATGTTGATATTTTAATTATAAGTAAAATAGAAAATAGAAACTAATGTTGAATTTTTAGATTATGCAGTGATATTACCATGATATTATGTATTGTTACCATTTGGTATAAGATACTTTTAAAAGTTTTAATAATTATATGCGTCATCGAAACAGAACACTTTGTTTTGATGCTTGATTTTTAGGTTTTGGTTGAAATTATATTTAAATTTGTCTTATGCTAAGATTTGAAAAAAGATAAGTTTTTATCCTTTAAAATTAAAATTACTCTTACTTGTTTCTGTTCAATGATAATTTTTTCATTTACTTGTTCATTTTTTTAAATTGTTAAGTCTTATAATTTCTCCATAATTTCATTGTTCAAATATGTTGAACACTTAAGATTGAAAAACTTTAGATTTACAACTTGTCATTAAGGTTTTTATGCGCTACCAAATTTTATCTTTAAGGTTATGGTTGACAATAATTACAAATTTGGGGTTGTTTAAAGTCAAGATATTTTATGTTTAACAACATGGATGAAAATTGTTTGAAATTATAAGCCCTTCAGACATGTATTTGTTTATCTTTAACATCATCTATCAAAAATGTTAGAAATTTACGATTTTAAAAAATGTCCTAATATGTTGTCTTTAATTCCATTGTTACAGTGTCAAAATTATGACACAATTTTTTTTTTTGTTATTCCAGCATTAACTAGTTTTGTTTTGAGGGTGTTTTTTCCATCCTTTTTTCAACAAACAATTTTGTTTTTAGCATAATTTTATAAAATGTTGAAATTTGACCTTCAAAAAAAACCAAGTGCGTTCTGGAAGACACACTTTTTGTGTTTGGGGTGTTTGTTCATGTTTTTTGAGAGTTTTTGGGCTAGAGTTCCCATTTTGAGGTCAGGTTACCTATTTCATCGATAACAGTGTTTTAGAAGTTATTTTTGCAATGAATGAGTTTTAGATATTTTGCCTTGGGCCTTGCATGGTCTCAAACGTCAAAATGCATTTAACTATGTAATAAATGACATTTAAAACCCTAGCTAGGGTTTCACCTCCTCATTTTGCAGATAAATATTGCATGTATGCTTCATGATTTTTGTTGGTTGATTGTTGAGCTGAATATTACATAGATTTTGAGTTGTGAAGAAGTTGGCTTTGGAGCTTTGTAACTGTTTTGAATTGAATGTTAATGGAGCAAGCACATTCACAGGATTCATGAACTTTGTTAAATGGTGATGTTATTCTTATCTTGTACTTGTTTCCTTATGTTTTCATATTGTTCATCCTTTCTCTTATAACAGAGCAGAAAATTTAGGTTAAGATATGTTGTTAGAGGTAGCTTAAGTCTATCTGCTCTTTGTTGTTTAAATGTTTTCCTCTGCTGGGTCTGATTGGAGAATTATTAACTGCTTTTTGATTCCACCTAGTTTGTTGTCTTGAAAATGATTTGATACGAGTCAAACCGAAGAAGTTTATGGTATGCCCTGTCTTTTGGTGTAGCTTGAAACATTGTTTTGAAGGCCTTTTTTGAAGTTTACTTATTAGGGTTTGGCTAAAGAAGTTTATGGTTTGCCCTGTCCTTTGGTTCATCTTAAATGGTCACTTTGAAGGTCTTTTAAAGTCTGTTTGAAGAATTTATGAGTTCCCTGTTCTTCAATCATCACTTATTTGTTATCTTAAATGTTTTCTTTGTCTGAAAGCGAATAGCTAGAGAATTTAGGAGTTCCCTGCTCTCTAGGGTTTGTTGGATTGTTGTCTCAAAGTTTACTTGGTGAAGCTAGGCCAAAGAAGTTTATGGTGTGCCCCGTCCTTTGGTTCTTTCTTAAGCATAGTGATCTTAAAGATTCTTCTTGTTCTAGTATATGTTAAAGGATTCTTAATTGCCCTTTAAACCTACTAAACTCACAATTTAATGTTCATTTCACACCCACATAAGCTATTAAGATCTATTTGGCTTTGTTAACTTTCCCTATGAAACACCCTTGATTTATTGTTATACTTTTCAAGCCTTTCACAGACCCCATAGCCCATTGGTTTGAATTTCTCTTACTCTATCTGTTCTACTTAACAAGCTACCCAACCAAACAAAACAAAACAAACAACCCTGTCATTTTAACTAGCCTAAAATCAACATCCTAAATCAAACAAGTTATATCTTTTATACAAATATAAAGAGAGCCCTCTCTAAGTCCAGGAAGGCTAGGTCCTAGGACTCCAAAGTTGGTTTGATGTTACCCTTGTTTATTTGGACTTACTAATCTGACAAATTACAGAGACCTAACAGAGCTTCTAGAGTTCGCAAGCTAGATGAGAAAGGTGGTCCTAGAGTCTTCCAACCAACCGTATGCTTGGAGGTAAGTTAACTAATGCATGGCTAATCCTAGAATGCAAGTGAAAGATATGAGTGATTTTCTTTTAGGTGAAGTTGTTAAGTGTCTTAAGTGCTTAGAGATAAATTACAATGATATCAAATTAAAACAATGAAGTACTTGGCAATGTAAGATGACAATCTTCACCACAAGTAAGCGCTCAATGAACAAAATAGATGGCGCCAAAAATGTTGTTAAGATCACAATAGACAATTCCTCGTGAAATTTATATAAATCCATTGCTTCTTTCAACAATGCTAGAATGCTAATTCAATAATTATGATTAACAATAGAATGCCTATGTGTCAATTAGACACAGAGAGAGAGATTAAACACAATGAGAATTTCTTTAGATTACCTCAAGATTACTCTTATCACGATTATGATTACCAATTAAGTCCCTTTAAGAGTGACTTGATTAGAAAGAATATAAACTAAGCTATGAAGCTCACTTGCAATACACAATGTTAGTATGCTTATACCAAAATAGATCCACAAGAAATCTAATACCAATATAGCCACGTACCCAATTATCCACTTCTTTAATAATGTGATAGCAATGACAAGTATAGATATTTCAACGTCACAACAATGGTTTCTATCAATGAGATAGAGAGAGTATTCATCCACATTATTATTTCTTAGAGAAATTAGCCAATCTTAGCAATTCAATTGGTCGTTTTAGAGCACTTATGTTTGTTAAATAGAATGCAAACAATGATATGCTTTGAGTATGCAAGAATGCAAATGGGCAATGTGCAAATGGATGCAAGAGATGCAAAAATGAAATGAGATGCAAGATGGAGCAGCCAAAAGACCAATGATTGCAGTAGTAAGGAGAACACCAAACTTCACTAGGAAGCACTTATTCAAGATGCACACGGAAGCAAGGAATGAATACCAAGTGAAATTAGATGATTGCCAACACTTTTGACACCACTTGTTATGTTTATATCAGACCTTAAAATTTTATGAAAACCTTCAAGAAGTGACAAGATATGCTAAGAAATGCAAGCCCAAAATTGACAGCTCAAAATTAGCAGAAGATGTATGCAGATAGGCACAGGATTGAGAGGCAATTTGAAGAAGGGGACTTGGTTTTTTTGTGCTTACAGCCATATCACCATTCCACATTGAAGCAGAAAGGCGTTGAGAAGATACAACCACGTTTCTATGGGTTGTACAGGGTGATTAGGAGAGTTGGAGAGGTGGCCTACGAGCTGGAGCTTCCTCCGGGAAGGAAAATCCACAACGACTTTTATGTTTCGTGCCTCAAGAAGGTGCTTTGGTAGCAGGTGACAATAGTTGTACAGTTGCCAACGCTTGAGGATGAGGGGCATCTGGTTCTAGAAGCGGAAGCCATTCGGGAGAGTCGGGAAAGGAAGTTGAGGAGTAGGACTATTAGAGAGTATTTGGTGCATTGGAGGAGCCTGCCGGATGAGGATGCCACCTGGGAGGGTGAACATATACTGGAGCATCCAGTGCTGAAGTTTCTTGGGGACAAGCAATATTTGGGAGGGGAAAACTGTAATGTCCCTTCCAAAATTATCTTTTCATAGGTTCATTTTCCACAATTTTGGATATTTTGGAGGCCATGGGACCCATACATTTTTTATAAAAAGACTTACAAAGGAAAAACAGGTTGTAATGTTTTGTCGGTGGAGCATGGGGGCCACCCACATGAAGCAAAAATGCACTTGGCCAAGGAAAAAGTTCGAATAGCCTAAGAGGGAAGTCGAAAGGCTAGCTCGAGGGGCCCACATGGGTAAGAACGCCCACAAATTATAAATAGGAGGAGCTTGGCCTCATTTGGGCATCTTTTTCCAATCAAACTCACTTCAGTTGCTCGAACTTCTTAGCCAGGTCACTTGTTGTTTAGCAACGAGTTTTCCAAGCGGAGAATCACCCTTTCTTCGGTGGACTTCGAGTGCGACCCTAGGGAGGTCTCATCATACCATTTCGTAGGAGAGGTGGAGGGAATTCAGAACTTGCATTCGGCCATCTACCTAGCCAAAGTGTATTCCAGGATTCAGTTCTACTCCAGTCATTTATTGTTGATGTTTACAATGTACTCTATTTTCACAAAGCCATTGGGAAATAATGTATTTGAATTTCAAGGAGAGAAATTAGGCATTATTAGTACTTCCACTTGTAACAATTGAGATTAGGAGGGGATGTTGAGATATTAATCTCACTGTCAGTTAGGTGTAGTTACATTTATTTCTATTGTCTGCTAGGTGTCGTAGACAGTTCCATTTACTTCAGTTTTACTTCAGTTCTACTCCAGTCATTTATTGTTGATGTTTACAATGTACTCTATTTAACTATCTTTGAATATTGAGAAGGGCAATCCTTTGCTCCAGTATCAGAGCTAGCTTGCATAAGCTTCCCCAGAGAGCAGCAACAAAGCCAAGTTGAAGAGAGCAAATGTGATTGAAGAGAGTTTTTTTTTTATTAAATATTTTTTTTTTAAATTCTGCAATAACGCACTAGTTGTTCAGCTTCTCAGCGTTAGTCTTAATGCGGGAGACAAAGCCAACAGTTGCGTTATAACACGAGATCCAAGTGTTGAGGGCCGCGTTAACAGTCATTCACTTGCACGCTTTTCAAGTGTCGCGGAGCATGCGTTGATCGACTGCGTTAACAATAACGCAGGCCAGGAGTTCATCATCTGCGTTAAGGTGAATTCGTTACGATATATTTTCGCTCATTAAAATTATTTACGACTCAAATCATTAAAAGTGATTTTCAAAGTTTTACATAAGATTTTAAAAGGTTGATTCATTCATCAAAAAGGAGAACGCCCATTTTAGAGGTATTGATTTAAAAAAATGGTGAAAGCCCTTTTATATAAAGAAAGTTTTTTTATTTAAATTTTTTTTATAAAAAAAACTTGAACTTTTTTCAAAGGTTTTTATAGAGCATGTGGTGAAGTTTTTTTTAAAAGAAGTTTTTTCTTCGAAAAGGAAATTTAAAAGAGGGTTTCAATAGATTTTTTTTTAAGTCTTTAAAAGAGATTTTAAAAAAATTAAATCTTTAAAGGAGATTTACAAAAGGCGCATATTAGCATTTGAAGAAATAATGGCCTCTTCAGGCTCTTTGCCACAGACACCAAATCTGCTTGGCAAAAATTATGAATTTTGGAATTTGAGAATGAAAACTTTTCTACAAGCTCAAGCTTATTGGGATACACTTCTGATCGCCTATGTAGAGCCAACCCAAGAAGCATGAGCGGCCATGACCAATAATCAGAGGAATGCAGCGATTGAACTCAGAAATAGGAGCACAGAGCCAAATGCTGGATACAAAACTCAGTCGATGATTCTATCTTTGACAAAATAACTGGTGCAACAACAACAAAAGAATGTTGGGATATTTTGCAAGCTGCGTATCAAGGAAATGATACAGTGAAGACAGTTAAATTGCAAACATTGAGAGCTCAGTTTGAAACCCTAAAGATGGCTGACACCGAGAATGTGGATCAGTTCATGACTAGAGTCATGGAAATAGTGAATCAGATCAAACTCATTGGCGAAACCATTACAGATCAGAAATTTGTTGAAAAAGTTCTTCGAAGTCTACCCAAGAAATATGACATGATTGTGACAGCCATTTTGGAATCCAAAGACTTTAAAACTTTCTCAGTAGAACAGTTGACTGGATCACTTCTGGCACACGAAACAAGACTCAACCTAACAGAAGACTCCACAGAACAAGCCTTCAAAACACAACTCTCATTTCGCAAAGGCAGAGGCAGAGGATATAGAGGCGGCAACAAGCGAGGCAAAGGCCGAAGAAGTGACAGATCAGATCATTATCATGCAACAGAGCAGTGGAGACCTCCACAAAACCGAACCCAGAGAGGCAGATCTTGGAACAGATCGAGTGTCCAATGTTACTACTGTAAGAAGTTTGGCCACTACGAACAAGACTGTTGAAAGAAACAATCAGATCAGCAAAGAGGCATTATCAATCTCTCCAACAATGAAGGAGAATCCTCAGAGACCATGTTTCTATCATGCCATCTTTCAGAAGACAACCACAGTGAAGATATTTGGTTGCTGGACAGTGGATGCAGCAATCACATGACAAGCAACAAGAATCTTCTTTCTTCTCTTGATGCTTCCATAACATCAGAGATAACACTTGGAGACCGTACAAGTATTAAAGCTGAAGGAAAAGGTATTGTTCCTATTCTTACTAAGCAAAATCAGAACAAATACATCCCTGATGTTTATTATGTTCCTCAGCGAAAACGTAATCTCATTAGTGTAGGACAACTAATGGAACATGGCTATGATGTATTATTTCGAAAGAAAACCTGCTATATATATGACAAAGATCCTCATAAAAGATTGATAGCCAAAGTTGAAAAGACCAAAAATAGGATGTTTCCATTGACACTTAGAAGCCAAAATACCAGACAATTTTTAGTCCACAATATATCAAGAATAGATGACACTCATCTATGGCATTCTAGGTATGGCCACATCCCAATCAAGAGTCTAAGTCTGCTTCAAAAGAACTCTATAGTCATTGGTCTACCTACTATCAGTGAAAAAGTCTGTAATTGTGAAATTTGTGTCCTATCCAAGCATAAAAGAGATAGCTTTCCTACATCATCCTCAAGGGCAAAAGAACCTTTAGCACTTGTCCATACAGACATATGTGGCCCAATGCAAACATTGTCCATTGGTGGCAGTTTCTACTTTCTGACATTTATTGATGACTTTAGCAGGAAGATATGGGTGTATTGTTTAAAAAATAAATCAGATACCTTCTCTAGGTTTCTAGAGTTCAAGGCAGAAGAAGAAAAACAGAGTGGAAAACTCTTGAAAGTATTCAGATCAGACAGAGGAGGAGAATATAGCTCAAATGAATTCAAAACATTCTGTCGACAACAAGGTATCATAATGCAATACACAACCAGATACACTCCACAACAAAATGTAGTAGAAAGAAAGAATTAGTCGATAATGAACATGGCGAGATGCATACTACGGGAGAAGAAGTTATCAAATAACTATTGGGCTGAAGCAGTGTCGACGGCAGTGTATGTTCTCAACAGATCACCAACATCCAGTCTACAAGATAAAATACCTCAAGAAGCATGGGATGGAAACAAGGTAAATGTGTCACACTTCAGAATTTTTGGATCAGTAGCTTTTTCTCATGTTCCTGAAAAACTAAGAAAAAAGCTTGATGATAGGAGTGAAAGATGCATATTTGTAGGATACAGCGAGCAGTCGAAAGCCTACAGACTTTACAAACCTATTACCAAAAAGTTTATTCTAAGCAGAAATGTGAAATTTTTTGAAAATAAATCTTGGTTTGATCATGTAGATGAAACTTCAAATCAGCCTTTTTATCCACCACAGTCTCCAAGATTGCAGGTTCAAGAATAGCCAGATCAATTTGAAAATGGAACATCATCAAGTAGTGATTCAGCCAGTGATCAATCATCTTTAGAAGAGGGACATAAAACACAAAGTGTCAGAGAGATATATGAACAAGAGCATGAATCTGACCAACACAATATGTTTGCATTTCTTTCAACTCAGCCGACTCATTTTGAAGAAGCAGTTAAAGAAAAGCATTGGGTTGATGCAATGAACCAAGAAATTGCTGCCATAGAGAAGAATCAGACTTGGGAATTAGTTGATCTCCCAAGAGACAAAACCAGAATTGGCGTAAAATGGGTATATAAGACAAAGCTAAATGAAAAAGGAAAGATTGAGAAACATAAGGCAAGGTTGGTTGCCAAAGGATTCTCACAACAGTTTGGTGTCGACTATGGTGAAACATATGCTCCAGTAGCAAGGTTAGACACTGTCAAAACCATTTTGTCCACAGCAGCTCAACACAAATGGAAAGTCTATCAGCTTGATGTAAAATCTGCCTTCCTTAATGGTATATTACAGGAAGAAGTTTATGTAGAGCAGCCTCCTGGTTTTGAAGTGCCAGGACAAGAACATAAAGTATATAGATTGAAGAAAGCTTTATATGGTTTGAAACAAGCTCCAAGAGCTTGGTACAGTCGCATCGACACCTATCTCATCAAAAGTGGTTTTTCAAGAAGCAGCCATGAACCCACTTTGTATACCAAATCTCATGAAGGTAAAATTCTTATTGTATTCCTTTATGTAGATGATCTTCTTTACACAAGAAATATGATGTTAGAAGACTTCAAAGCAGCAATGCAAGCAGAGTTTGATATGACAGATCTAGGAGTCATGAAATATTTCTTAGGCATTGAAATTCACCAATTTGCTAATGGAATTTTTGTTGGTCAACAAAAGTATGCCACTGATATCATTCAAAAGTTCAGAATGACCAATTGCAAATCAGCTGATACACCAATTGCTCAAGGTACCAAACTCAGCAAAGAAGATGTAGCACCATCTGTTGATTCCACATTGTAGAAAAGTCTAGTTGGTAGTTTGTTGTATCTAACTGCAACTTGACCAAATATTATGTTTGCAGCAAGTTTTGTCTCCAGGTTTATGCAGTCACCAAAGATTGCTCATCGGAAGGTTGCAAAAAGGATCTTAAGGTATATTGCAGGGACCATAGACTATGGTTTGTTTTATACACATCCTGAAAATTGTTCACTTTCAGGTTATACAGACAGCGATTATGCAGGGAGTTTAGATGATCGCAAAAGTACCTCAGGGTATGTTTTTCATCTTGGAACCAATCTGATTTCATGGGCATCCAAGAAACAGTCCATCGTTTCAATATCTTCTGCAGAGGCTGAATATGTAGCAGCAAATACAACAGCTTGTCAAGCAGTATGGTTGAGAAGATTATTGAAAGATATTTCAAATTTTCAGAAGGAGCCAACTCCAATTTACTATGATAACAGTTCAGCAATTTCTTTATCAAAGAATCATGTTTTCCACAAGAAGAGCAAGCACATTGACACACGTTTTCATTTCATTCGTGAACTTGTCAATGATGGGGACATAACACTTTATTTCTGTGGTTCCAAAGATTAGCTTGCAGATATTTTCACAAAGCCATTGGGAAAGAATGTATTTGAATTTCAAAGAGAGAAATTAGCCATTATTAGTGCTTCCACTTGTAACAGTTGAGATTAGGAGGGGATGTTGAGATATTAATCTCACTGTCAGTTAGGTGTAGTTACATTTACTTCTATTGTCTGCTAGGTGTCGTAGACAGTTCCATTTACTTCAGTTCTACTCCAGTCATTTATTGTTGATGTTTACAATGTACTCTATTTAACTATTGGGAAAGCCTACAAACTTTACAACCCTATTACCAAAAAGTTCATTCTAAGCAGAGATGTGAAATTTTTCGAAAATAAATCTTGGTTTGATCATGTAGATGAAACTTCAAATCAGTGTTTTTATCCACCACAGTCTCCAAGATTGCAGGTTCAAGAACAGCCATATCATTCTGAAAGTGGAACATCATCAAGCAGTGATTTAGCCAGTGATCAATCATCTTCAAAAGAGGGACAGAAAACAAGAAGTATCAAAGAGATATATGAACAGGAGCATGAATTTGACCAACAAGATATGTTTGCATTTCTTTCAACTCAGCCGACTCATTTTGAAGAAGCAGCTAAAGAAAAGCATTGGGTTGATGCAATGAACCAAGAAATTGCTATCATAGAGAAGAATCAGACTTGGGAATTAGCTGATCTCCCAAGAGACAAAACCAGAATTGGCGTAAAATGGGATATAAGACCAAGCGAGGCAGAGGCCGAATCAATCTCTCCAACAATGAAGGAGAATCCTCAAAGACCATGTTTCTTGAGGTATTTTATCTTGTAGACTGGATGTTGGTGATCTGTTGAGAACATACACTGTCGTCGACACTGCTTCAGCCCAATAGTTATTTGATAACTTCTTCTCTCGTAGCATGCATCTCGCCATGTTCATTATCGACTGATTCTTTCTTTCTGCTACTCCATTTTCCTGTGGAGTGTATCTGGTTGTGTACTGCATTATGATACCTTGTTGTCGACAGAATGTTTTGAATTCATTTGAGCTGTATTCTCCTCCTCTGTTTGATCTAAGTACTTTCAAGAGTTTTCCACTCTGTTTTTCTGCTTCTGCCTTGAACTCTAGAAACCTAGAGAAGGTATATGATTTATTTTTTAAAAAGTACACCCATATCTTCCTGCTAAAGTCATCAATAAATGTCAGAAAGTAGAAACTACCACCAATGGACAATGTCTGCATTGGGCCACATATGTCTGTATGGACAAGTGCTAAAGGTTCTTTTGCCCTTGAGGATGATGTAGGAAAGCTATCTCTTTTATGTTTGGATAGGAAACAAATTTCACAATTACAGACTTTTTCACTGTATCTTACAAATATGCATCTTTCACTCCTATCATCAAGCTTTTTTCTTAGTTTTTCAGAAACATGAGAAAAAGCTGCTGATCCAAAAATTCTAAAGTGTGACACATTTACCATGACAAAGAATGAGAGCGAAAAACTGGAGCAGAGGATTATGTAGGAAAGCTATCTCTTTTATGCTTGGATAGGACACAAATTTCACAATTACAGACTTTTTCACTGATAGTAGGTAGACCAATGACTATAGAGTTCTTTTGAAGCAGACTTAGACTCTTGATTGGGATGTGGCCATACCTAGAATGCCATAGATGAGTGTCATCTATTCTTGATATATTGTGGACTAAAGATTGTCTGCTTCTAAGTGTCAATGGAAACATCCTATTTTTGGTCTTTTCAACTTTGGCTATCAATCTTTTATGAGGATCTTTGTCATATATATAGCAGGTGTTCTTTCGAAATAATACATCATAGCCATGTTCCATTAGTTGTCCTACACTAATGAGATTATGTTTTAGCTAAGGAACATAATAAACATCAGGGATGTATTTGTTCTGATTCTGCTTAGTAAGAATAGGAACAATACCTTTTCCTTCAGCTTTAATACTTGTACGGTCTCCAAGTGTTATCTTTGATGTTATGGAAGCATCAAGAGAAGAAAGAAGATTCTTGTTGCCTGTCATGTGATTGCTGCATCCACTGTCCAGCAACCAAATATCTTCATTGTGGTTGTCTTTTGAAAGATGGCATGAAAGAAACATGGTCTCTGAGAATTATCCTTCATTGTTGGAGAGATTGAGAATGCCTCTTTGCTGATCTGATTGTTTCTTTCGACAGTCTTGTTCGTAGTGGCCAAACTTCTTACAGTAGTAACAGTGGACACTCGATCTGTTCCAAGATCTGCCTCTCTGGGTTCGGTTTTGTTGAGGTCTCCACTGCTCTGTTGCATGATAATGATCTGATCTACCACTGCTTCGGCCTCTGCCTCGCTTGTTGTTGCCTCTATATCCTCTGCCTCTGCCTCTGCCAAATGAGAGTTGTGTTTTGAAGGCTTGTTCCGTGGAGTCTTCTGTTAGGTTGAGTCTTGTTTCGTGTGCCAGAAGTGATCCAGCCAACTGTTCTACTGAGAAAGTTTTAAAGTCTTTGGATTCCAAAATGGTTGTCACAATCATGTCATATTTCTTGGGTAGACTTCGAAGAACTTTTTCAACAATTTTCTGATCTGTAATGGTTTCGCCAATGAGTTTGATCTGATTCACTATTCCCATCACTCTAGTCATGAATTGATCCACATTCTCGGTGTCAGCCATCTTTGGGGCTTCAAACTGAGCTCTCAATGTTTGCAATTTAACTATCTTCACTGTATCATTTCCTTGATACACAGCTTGCAAAATATCCCAACATTCTTTTGCTGTTGTCGCACCAGTTGTTTTGTCAAAGATAGAATCATCGACTGAGTTTTGTATCCAGCATTTGGCTCTGTGCTCCTTCTTTCTGAGTTCAATAGCTGCATTCCTCTGATTATTGGTCATGGGCGCCCATGCTTCTTGGGTCGGCTCTATATAGGCGATCAAAAGTGTATCCCAACAATCTTGAGCTTGTAGAAAAGTTTTCATTCTCAAATTCCAAAATTCATAATTTTTGCCAAGCAGATTTGGTGTCTATGGCAAAGAGCTTGAAGAGGCCATTATTTCTTCAAATGCTAATATGCGCCTTTTGTAAATCTCCTTTAAAGATTTAATTTTTTTAAATCTCTTTTAAAGACTTAAAAAAAAATCTGTTTAAACCCTCTTTTAAATTTCCTTTTTGAAGAAAAAACTTCTTTTAAAAAAAACTTCACCACATGCTCTTTATAAAAACCTTTGAAAAAATTTCAAGTTTTTTTTTTATAAAAAAACATAAATAAAAAAAATTTCTTTATATAAAAGGGCTTTCACCTTTTTTTTAAATCGATACCTCTAAAATGGGCGTTCTCCTTTTTGATGAATGAATCAACCTTTTAAAACCTTATGTAAAACTTTGAAAATCACTTTTAATGATTTGAGTCGTAAATCATTTTAATGAGCGAAAAAATACCATAACGAATTCACCTTAACGCAGGTGATGAACTCCTGGCCTGCGTTATTATTAACGCAGTCGATCAACGCATGCTCCGCGGCACCTGAAAAGCGTGCAAGTGAATGACTATCAACGCGGCCGTCAGCACTTGGATCTCGCGTTATAACGCCACTGTTGGCTTTGTCTCCCACGTTAAGACTAACGCTGAGAAGCTGAACAACCAGTGCGTTATTGCAGAATTTTTTAAAAAAATATTTAAAAAAAAAAAAAACTCTCTTCAATCGCATTTGCTCTCTTCAACTTGGCTTTGTTGCTGCTCTCTGGGGAGGCTTATGCAAGCTAGCTCTGATACCATGACAATGATCTGATTTGCCACTGCTTCGGCCTCTACCTCGCTTGTCACCACCTCTATATCCTCTAGAGAATTGTTTCGGGGGTCTTCTAGGGTGCAATTGCCGGTAGAATTTTGGTGAAGGAGGTTCAGGGTGATATTAGCCTTTGGGAGGAGTTTGGGAGAAAGAGGTGGTTGTTAGAGAGCAGTACGAAATTGCAACTTCCTAGGCCAACGCAGAAGCCTCTCAATAGGCACACATGGGGGTTTGGGGGTCAAGTTGTAGGGAAAGAGTTTGCTGGGAGAAATAAGGGGAACCTTGGGGGAGTGCATTGCAGCATTTTTGGAGTGATTTGGGGAGGATTTTACTAGAGTTGCAAGCAGGCCATATTTTCCAGCAGCTGGAGGAGGACGAGGTTCTTGGGGACTGAATTTTAGGGGTCAAAACCAGACCAAACCCTTTCTGGGTTTTGGTGGGTTTTTCTTAAGGAGTTTGGGGTTAATTTGGTGGAATTTTCTGAGCACCGGAGGTGGGGTTTCTGGCAGCGCATTTCCTACAAATTGTTGAGAATCTGGAGGGTCAAATGATTAATTCAAATTCTCTTCTTGAAAATTACTTGTGAGGTTACTTGAGTTATTTATGTCTTCCCTTCCTTAGCTTATTTAATCTTTCATCAAGTCAATTATCAAAATATATGAGACACGAGAATTAGGCTGCTAGAGCCAGGGCAAAACCTCTCCTTCTTGGAGAGGAAAACCCATGAGAAATTCTTCTTATAGAGTTGCAGATGACAAGTACCATGACCAAGAATTAGACCCTTGACCTATATATGCATCCAAGACCTTGTCATTACTTCTTTGATGTCCTTCAATGCTGATCCTTCTTTCCTTCACCAACTTGCATTGTTCTGCACCAACACATCCTTCGTATATAGTTGAAACTTTAGTTACTTGAGATATATATAAGTTGTAGTTAGGAAAATAAATCACAGATTTACTTTCCTACTTTCTCCCACTTTCTGACTGCTCCTTCTCTTTGGAATATTTACAAGATATGCACAGACAACTGTCCAACTTTACATGAACTGAAGATGAATATCAATATCACCTTTTATCAACAATTTCACTTCAAGACTATTCACAAACTACTCATAGACAGATCTGGACTTCAACACATAGACACTGCCCTTGAACTGACCCTATCATGTTGTAACTTCTTCAGGATTATCCGCACTTCTTTTGATGAAGATTCTGCACTCCTATTTTAGTAAACCGCAACACCTATCATACTAAGCTATCACAAGGATGTACATATCTTGTCCAATCCTGAAACTCGTCCAAAAGTCTGCACTGAAACTTGTCCAAAAAATCTGCACTGAAACTCAGAGATGACCGAAATTATTGTCTTCAAATGATCCGCAGATCTTGTGTATATATAGGAGCAGGTTCACTGACTTTAGGCCGACCATCCCTTTTGCTTGTAGGCTGACTTATCTGGCTGTTGGAAGGACGACTTTAACACATCATATGAGCTTATCTTTCAACGTTGTTGGAGGGCTGAATTAAGCCATTCTTTCACGGTTTCTTTGGCAAGGTCTTGAAGCATTTCTTTAGACTAGATCCTTCATATATATGACACTTAATTACATTTATACCTAGAAGACAAAACCCTAATAGACATCAAGAAGAAGTCTATTAACCTAAAATAAAATCTTGCTCATGAAACCCATGAAGTAGGTACAACAAATATACATTTTATTATATTTGTCTTCTTCTTTACATAAATACATAATTACATAGTCAATATGAAGACCGATCCTAGTTACACTTTTCAACACAAATAATGCAATTTTACTGGGGCAACGCAAGGCATCATTGTGGTAGTTGATTCTACAATCTGGGTTCAACATTTTATCACTTGGGCTTTGTCACGCTTTCCATTGAGGCAAGCCTAGGTGAACTTCGACACTATTGTTCTATTGTGCCCAACTCTTAATAATATGGCTCAGCTGGTTATTATTTCTGGTCTTTACATGGGTGTGTACTGAATGTTAAAATTCTTGGTGTTGTATTTATTGTTTGCTTTGCATATCACTTTTTTTCCTAGTTTGGAACATTACATTCGGCTTACAGAGATGAAGTCTGCGTCATTAGGGTTGCTCGAGCCTCATAAAGGTGTATATATACGATACCATTCGACCTCATTTTGAGAGACAATCAATCAAGCTCGTTGAAGCACACAAGAAGGATAAAGAAGCCAACAAAGAAGAGGAGAATAGAAGAAGAAAGTTCGAAATCATTCAAGTCTGATTTTGGGTCACATTGTCTGACATGCGAATATATTAGGAGACACATTGCAACTATAAGACCGAAAATACAGTCTTCTAAAGGAGCCAAAATTTGGTGCCATAAGGATCAAGTATGAAGGCTGAAATTCTAAGGAGAAAGAAGCAACCTAAGCAAAGAAAGAAGAAAACCTATTTTACCATCTTTTCCCCACGTGCGAATTGGGTTTCTGCAGTAAGGCCAAAATCTGTAGTAAAAATGTTTCAGGTCCGAACTTGTGATTAGAAGAGAAGTTGCAGCAATTTTAGAGAAGCTTGACTTGGATTGATGTTGTGAAAAATAAATTCATCTACAGGAAAGTTGACATGGTCTGGGAGGGGTCTTGGTTTTGGGTGAAAAGGTCGTGGAATTCGCCATTTGAAGATTCTATAAGAAGAGAAGAATTTGTTGTGGGTTTTCCTCTCTAGGAGAGGTTTTGGCCTTGGCTAGCAGCCTAATCTTGTGTCTTTTTTGTTCTATTAATCTTCATAGTTTGGTAGTTTTTTTATGATAAGAACACTATAATATTGAAGAAAGAAGAAGCTAATTACAACTACATCAAGTTAAAGTAAAAGAACATCACAAGCGGTTATCAAAGTAAAGAAAGATCACCCTAATCTAGCTGCCCTAGATTTCTCTATATGGTATCATTGTTAAGGTGACAAGAAGAGGCAGCTTGAAGATCACTCAATTGAAGAAGGATACATAAGGGCTAAATACAAGAAGAAGAGCATCAAGGAGGACTACTCAACACATCACAAAGACTCCCTCATTTTGAAGAAAGAAATCTTGGAAGAAGAAGAAGACCTCAAGGACCCTATCTCCATTCAAAGAAAGGACTCTACACATTTGAAGTATTTTGGTAAGTCTCCACATTCTACATCATCATCCAAAAGGAAGCAAGAAGAGCACTTCAACATCATCAAAGAAATCAAAGTGATATCACTCTTATTGAAGTAAGGATCACACCTCAAACATCTTTGAAGAAGATCATCTTGTCTTATCGTGAAGAAGTAGCATTTCCATTCTGAAGAAGGAAGATCATCCCCCCTTATAAAACTCACAAGAAGATATCATCATCAAGGAAGCATCTAGTTGAAGATATCATCTTCAAGGAAGCATCCTCATTTGTCAAGTAAGTACTTTATATTTCATGTCTCAATCTACAAACCAAATGACTACATTCTGCAAGGAGAACAATAAACTTGTTGGGACATCAAACTACCTTGCATGGAAGAAGAGAATAGATTTGATCCTCATAGAAAATGAAGTTATTGAATATGTCAAGGGCTCAATCACCAAACTTCCACAAGAACAATCTCAAGCACTATCAAATTATATTAAAAGAGAAGTAAGGGCTAAAAGGATCCTCATTGAATCAATTAAGGATTCTCTCATTCCCTATGTAGAAAAATTGATGACATCAAAAGAAATCTATGACAAGTTGCTAGAATTGTTCTCTGTAATTTCTGCAGGGGAAATAATATCTTTAATAACCAAACTATATAAGATGAAAGTATCAAAGGAAGAAGGGGTAGCCTCATATCTCATGAAAGTATCTCAAATAAGAGATTGAATACAAGAGCTAGGAAAAACTATGTCAGATCCAAAGATGATCACTCTTGTACTCAATGCATTACCAGATGAATGGGGTAACTTCGTATCAAGCATCTATGGAAAGAAGGAAATCACTCCATTCAGTGATCTATGGTCATTATGTAAGATTGAAGAAACCAGATTAAAGGCAAAGAATGATGTTGGATCAGATGAGCAATCACAAGCATATGCAACTATGATAAGGAGGAAAGGAAAGTTTGGAAAATTTGAACCTCGAAAGAAATTTCAAAAGAAAATTGACATGGCTAAGATTTAGTGCTATGAATGTAATGAATATGGGCTTTTCAAAAGGAATTGTCTTAAACTCAAGAAGGGAAACAAGAAAAGAAAGAAGTGAAGCCCATGTGACTGAAAAAGTAGAAGATCTAGAATAGAATAAGTCAAATAAGGATGAAGTAAAAGAACTCTACTATTAAAAGGTCCCTCACATACATTTAGTTTTTTCTTTTTCTTTTTTTTCAAGATATACCAAAAAGTTAGCAAGTCATGTTAGGATGTATTACATGTTGATTTTCTGTAACATCGTATGGGGGTTTTAAGTCTCAAATTTACGAGGAGGCTTACTACCCCATTCCAAAATACCCAGAAAGCATTTTGGGAAATTTCACCCAGATAGGTTTTTATTAAAATAATTAATTATTTTTAATGGGAACCTAAGTCTAAACTTAAGGAATTAAAATAATTAAAGTATATTAATAGAATTGGGTGTGAAACTTCTAGAAAAATTTGGAGATCAAGTCAATATGATCGAATTTGAACTTCGATGGGCATTTGGAAATCACACCGAGTGAGTCTAGATCGAATTTTCATGAGCATACAGAGTGGGCCCCGGAGGATTTGATCAAGCTAATTCCATTGTAGTGGAGGGGCAATGATAGTTTCGTTGGAAGATCTTTTTCTGAGCCGGGAATACTTAGAAGAGAAGGCGAAGAAGAGGACGCAAAAGTGACAGCGTAGGAGCTACGCTGGGCAGCGCAATTCCATGCAGAGGCAGTGTTGTAGCCTTGAGGAGATCCAAGATTTTGTTGTGGATCGGTCAGATCCAATGCAAGAGTGTCGGGGTGTGAGACCAGAGGGGCAGAAGATCAGCATCCAGCCAGCAGAAGATCCAGTAGGAGGTGGCACAGTCCCCAGCTACAGTGACGCAGATCTGGGCAGAGGCAATGCAAAGGCAACGTGGGGCTCATCAGTTAGGTGTTGGGTCAGTGTCGGATTTCCAGTGTCAATGTGAGGTAATTCTCACTAGTTCTCTGTCAATGAGATTCTCTTTCGATAACCAAATTTGGGCATCCAGTTGTATTCAAAAACTTCTACTTAATAATATCAAACCCTCATCTAATGCGCTGGTTTTCCTACATTGGGTTTTTCTGGGGACATTATTCCAAAAATAATGGTGTCACTTGTGTGTGTTGTATTTCTCCTTGCTCAATACTTGTCTTCCGCATTTTATTTATTTAGTTATGACTGCAGTTGTAGAACACAGTAAATAACTTGTATCATTTAACAAGTAGGAGAAGTAATATCAATTTGTTGTAGTAGGAATTCTGGTCACCGAATTTTTACATGGTATCAGAGCGCAGGTGAAGCAAGAGAGCGGACCGGAAGAGTTCAAAATTGAAGAGGAGGGGGGAAATCGAAGAGCTACATAAGCAACAAATCAAATCCCTAAGGGACTGTACAGTCCATTGCCAGGAGGGCAAGATTTGCGAGGAAATATCTCTCTGAGTGAGTCAACAGAGGTAGGATTTTCCAATTCATGATTTGTCAGCGGCAGAGGGAGCAGCACAGCAGCAACTTCAGCGCAAAGTAGTTTTCTAGGAGGCCACAGTTTTCTGTTGCAACAGTTACTGGTGTAGAAAGCATCAAAATCAGGGAGAAGAAGCATACTGAGGGAATTATGACCACAGAGAATTTCTTGCCCAAGAAATTCTGATTTCCTATGCAGAAGCAACAGAAACCAATTTTTTTTGGCTCACTTTAGTAGGGAGTGTGTAGAGCCAGTTGCGCAGAGAGTTAAAGGAAGCATTTGACATTTGGTTGGGTAAGATGGCAGCCATTAGGTTGCATGATCAAAAGCGATTGGAAGGTTCCTCCAATATGGAAGGCAAGGATCTCCTTCCTTCTAGACGAGCATGATCTCAAGACCTTCATCGATAGCGTGGTAGTTATCCCTGCAAATCCATATCCATTGAAGGCCTACAAGAAAGATATGGCTAAAGCTAAAAGGTTGATGCTCAATGGAGTGAGGGATCACATTGTCTCACATATTTCTGGCAAAGGGATTCCCAAGGAGATGTGGGATGCATTGGCGACGCTGTATGAGGGATCCTCTGAGCAGCGGAAGATGTTCTTGTAGGAGAAGATGCGATCTACGAGGATGGAGAAGGGAGAACGGATAGATCCATTCCTATCGAAGCTTCAGGATGTTCGAGATCAACTCACAACTATAGGGTCAACATCTCAGGCCACGGAAATGGTTAGATTGGCCCTAAATTCTTTTTCCAAAGAGTGGCAAGTCTATGTCCAGAGTATCCCGGGCAGAGAGAAGTTGTTGGGTTGGGAAGGGATGTGGGTAGCTCTTCAACAGGAAGAGATGAGGAGAGACTTAGTCAAATGCAAGCTTGATGGCAGTAGCAACAGTGGGACGAAGCCTAAGGAGGAGGAGGAGAATGAAACCCTTGCATCAAAGGGGCAGCAGGAGTTGTAGAGGCAGAAGAAGGACGTCTCAAAGATCAAGTGTTTCTGGTGTGGTGAATTTGGTCACTACCCTACATAGTGTCCTCTCAAGAAGAAGGATAAGGATGAGAAGCATGATCCGCAGGCTGCAACCACGAGGATCGAGGAGCAAGAGTTTGCGATGATTGCCCACATATCTCTAGGGGAGAATTAGGGTGATCTAGATCTGTAGTTCGAAAGAGCTGTTGTTGGGCAGGATCCTTGAGGATTCCACCTCTTGGATCAATACCTTGCTACAGGAGCCCATATCAGAAGTAGCAAGATGGACCAGTCTTAGTTGGTGCAAAGGAGTTCTGGAGTGATAGTGCAGTGGTTAGAGAGCGCCAGAGACTGAGCAGCGCAACGCAGAGTTGGCAGCAGTGCAGAGTTAGCAGCAGCGTAGAGGCTTCAAAGGGTCAGCACAGAGAATAGCAGTAGTCAGATCTCCAGTATTAGATGCATCATGTTGAACACTTAGTTCAGTAATTTTGGATGGTTTTTGGCTGGAGAAGCAGCAACGGATTTGCAGTGTAGATGCAGTTGACAGCAGTATGCAGAGTCAACAATGCAGTAGTTGGTAGGAAATAGTGTCAGACATCAACAACGCAGAGGGAGATGTTACAGAGTCAGGGTAGTGCTTCAATAGGATACATTACTAGAGCACATTCCTCGCTAAGAGGGAGTGTTGATTTTTGGTAGCATCGGATTTGCTCTAAGTCTCAAATTTTGCAGGGAGGCTTAGACACATGTATTCCAAAATATCTAGAAAGCGTTTTGGGAAATTTCACCCGGATAGGGTTTTATTAAAATAATTATTTATTTTTAATTGGAGTTGTTGTCACACAGAATGTCTAGGCACCGCGACAACGGCTCAAATCGGGGGTTGTCACCCTGATGCCCAATCTCTCCGTTTAAGTTGTCTCCCTATGGCAGACTAAGGGCATAGACCCTATGGAAATGGAAGGAAGGAGAACTAGTTGGGAACCAACCAGTTTGGGAGACACAGTAAGGCAACCAAATTAGTATTATGAGACGAGATCTTGCCCTCTAGGGCCTAGATCTTGCTCAGATCTTGGAGTTTCTTGTAACAACCCTTAGATCCACACCTCCACAAAACAAGAAACAAAAAACCCAAACACCTTATACATATACAAAAAATGTGAAAATAAAACCCAATTCCAAGTTAGCAAAACTCCAGATCTATACAAAAATGTATAGGTCTATGCACAAAAACTGCAGATGTGTCAGATCTGGGGGTATGAATCCAACTCCGCTCCCTGATCTGAAAATCTAAGGCTCCTTGTTCGCTAGATTTAACAATTTTTCCACAAAATATTTAAAGGATTTTAGTTTTTAGAGAGGTACTAGCCCAAAACTTCCTTCATAAAAATATAGCCTTTAGATAAATCTTGGAGTTATTATGAAGTAGGCTCTTCAAAAAATATATGTTGAGAGTCGGTTGGTCCAACCGAGGATAATCCCCAAACACTCAACGAAAACCTTAGAGATCTTCTGCCAACACTAGATCAATCATCAAGTCAAGTAGAGAAATATAATAACAATGAAATTCTGGAGAAATAGAGATAGTTGCTACTTCAAGCAAAATTAAAAATGTTACCCTAGATCGGTCAAACTGAATAAGATACCTGTATTCAGATTATTTTACGAGAGCTATTGATTTGCGATTTTCAAATAATATCCGTTGAAATTAAAACAATGTTACCATAAATTCATGAAGTGGAACAGCACTAGAAGTTGAAACCACAAAGAATTTGCATTTATTCTAGAAAATATACAAGAGAGTTTGAGAGCTTAGTACACGATCAAAAGATCGGATGAAAAAATAGACTAACACCGACCTCTAATTTATAGATAAATTCTCCAACAGCTAGTTCGTTTGATCCCCATCAAGTAATCTCGACCATTGAAAAATATTTGATTATCTTTTAATACGTCCATCGAAATTATTTATTTTTTGAGGAATTTCGAAATTTTCATTTAATTCCCTTTTAATTAACTCAAAAATAATAATTTTGAGTTAATTACCTCAAAAAATTGACTTTGAATTAACTAAAAAAGCTCAAGGGTCCAAAATTTCTTAAAATTTTCAATATTTGCTTGGCCCGGTACCTTTTAAAAATATTTTGACTTTTGGGCGTCCCCCACAAAAAAGGGGGACTTCTTGGTGTTCTCTCTAGAAAATTGGAGCTTCTTGGCACCCCCCCAAATTTTTTCCTATAAAGGCTTAAAAAATGAAAGTTAAAAAACAAAAACAATATATAAAAAAACCCTACCTCACTAGGCATCCCCCACAAAAAAATGGGGACTTCTAGGCGTTCTCCCTAGAAAATTGGAGCTTCTTGGCATCCCCCCAAATTTTTTCCTATAAAGGCTTAAAAAAATGAAAATTAAAAAGCAAAAAAAATATATTAAAAACCCCCTACTCCACTTTCATTTTTATTTACCTTTTATTCACATTCACTGTCACTCCTTGATGCTCACTTTATTTTCAATGTTCATTGTCCATTGACAATTTTCAGTTTTAACTTTGAGTATTGACTCTAGATAGTAATGACCTCAGACCGAATCTAAATATGAATCAGTGTACTTTACTAAATATGAATCTAAATCATGTATATAACATTTATTCGATTTAATGGTTAAGAGTATGTGTTTCCTCATAAGAGGTCACAGGTTCAAAACCAGAGGGGGTAGAGAATGTATGCCTTCATAGACAAATTTGTACTTCGTACTATTTTACTGTTTACCATTTACATTGCATAATGACGAAGTGCACGTATTCTTATGTTTCAAACAATTACAAAATGATCAGTAATTATTCTGTGTAGTATATCAATCAATCTCCAACTGTTCCCATTTGCACACTCATTGGAATAGCTGCAAAAGTTTCAAGATAAGTCTCATGGTTAAGGTTCAATTTAGGATTTGCACACTCATTGGAATAGCTTTAAAAGTTTCAAGATAAGTCTCATGGTTAAGGTTCAATTTCGGGTTTGGCAATGATTAGGTTCAGCTTAAATTTGAATTCTTTGATTAGCCTCAAATGAGTATGAGTTTTGCCATTAAGTTAGTCTATCTACATTTTTAATACACGCACACACTTCAGAATGAAAAACACAGTAATATAATAAGAAAACAACATCAATAAACATAACAAATGTTATGATGGACATGGAAACTGCAAGGATAGATTACATCCCTGAGCTGTCACAAAGAGCTTGAACTGGCCGGGAGTTATGAAAAACACAGTAAAATAATAAGAAAACAACATCCATAAACATAACAAATGTTATGATGGACATGGAAACTGCAAGGATAGATTACAGCCCTGAGCTGTCACAAAGAGCTTGAGCTGGCCGTGAGTTTCGATGAACTTCCAAAAAAAGTTTAGATGCGCTGAATTTTGAACCTCTAGGTTGAAGTTGGGCAAACCTTGTCACGTAGATGTCACGTAGTACATGTTAACAATGGTATCTTATTTGCATATATTGCTTATGGCATATTGGCATTTTATTACAACTTAGTCTGCAATACTAAATGTCTCTTATACTGAATACCTTAAAACAATTTGAAGAACAAATATGTGGATGCAAATTCTGGCCCATATTTGGACAGAATATTTTGAAATTCAGGTTTTGTCTCAGTAAATTTTGTCCTTACAACTAAGGGGATAAGCCTATGTGAAGAGTTATTTAATTGCTACCGTTAGCATTATAATGCTGCTTAAAAGCATTGTCAAATTAATGGGCTGGGTATCTTGTAAATTAAGTGAAACGAAAATTACTTTCCAACGACTGAGGTTCAGTTCTACTGTGTTATTTTAACATCGATTGATGGGATCATATTAATGAAATGCGCTTGCCTTCTTAAGCCTAATCCTATGCATACAAATTTAAGAAAATAAGACAAGCGTTGCAAGTAATGGAAATTTTGAAGAGATACGTATGTTCGAACATAGAATTTTTTATTGGATCTTTCCTTAAGAGTTGTTTGCAATCAATGTCTTCCTGTATTCAGGTAATGGCGATTGCTGAGCAGACTTCGGTCACAGATAAAGATGCTCAAGGAAACTGGTCGCAAAATGATGTGGACTCTACTGCAGTAAAAGGATGGACTTTATCTTTTGATATGCGGGCTGTTGCTGCATCAACAGTAGATTTGTTTGATTTTATTTTCTCAGGGAGAGGTGAAAGAGTCCGAATTCGATTAGTTCAAGATATAGTTAAAGCACTAGATGTTTTTCTTCAGCAAGAAATTTTTGGTTATCTTTATCCGGAGAGAGGTGAGACCAATAAAAGTAGAAGCTTCTCTAAAGAGAGACAAAATTTTAACAATGAAAATGGACCACAAGAACAATGGGTTCATGATGATTGGGATGAGACGAGACAGGCATCCCAGAACCAATCCGGTATGTTTGAGGGACAATCGAAGTCCAAATTTTCATCAAGAAGGGGAAACGATCATTCTCATTTTAAAGCTCATCATTATAGAGAGAACACAAGTTCAGAAAGCTCCGAGAGACCATCTGCAACAAAAGAAGGTGGTGACGTGGAAAATGAACAGGTACATAGCTATTCCAATTCAGACTCGGAAGGAAGTTACTGTGACAGTTTTCCTTATGTTAGTCTTCCTGAATTGATATTTTTTGTTTCAAGATCAAATGCAGATAGGGGTTTTGTTAGATTTTCCTGCATGTGTATGTTTTGAAAATCATATGCACTGGAAAAGATAAGTCTTTGTTAGCTCTGGTTTCACAGCCAGCCTTTCCAAATTCAAATTGTCTCATATTTGTCTTTTCTGTTTGAATGTGTGGTCTCTCTGGGGAGTACGGTAGGTATGACAGCAGTAAAGAAATATCTTTGCAAACAAGGATATGTGTGAAACTGGACCTGAGTTAGGGGATATGATTTACATGCTATGCATTTCCCTTCTAGATGAACACTTACCAGTAATTAGTGAAATTGTTTGGAGAGAATCGAGTAAATAGTTGAATACATAATAATCCTCCCAATGTTTTCATTGTTTGCAGAATAACATTTTTCTCATTAGGGTTATTTCTGGGCTGCGTGCTTTTGTCAGAGCTGTGAATGCTGCACCTGAAGTATGGATACCTTTGCTTATTGGTATTGCAAGTAGGCCCGAGGTTCAAAAGTTTTTTATTGATGTTGTAAATGCCTTGTTTAAGACTTCCTGTCACAAGATACCCGAAGTTGTTTGGCTAAATATTTCAAAAGCTATACACAAGTCTGCTGAATGGAAAAGCTGATACCGATTGTATGAGATAGGATTTTTTCACATTTATGTTTATATATGAGGCCTGGCATTTGCCAAAATTTCCTGAGAATACGTTCAAGAGGGTGAGTAGTAAAAAATGATATATTGTTGACGATATCTAGCTCAAGTGGTACGACACACATTTTCTTTTCCCCAGTTGCATAGCTCGAGTAGTATGGCACACGTTTTCTTTTCCCCAGTTGCAAAGGTTCAAGTTTCCAGAAACATGCGGTAAGCTGGCATTTGTGGCATTTATGAAATAGTTGTTCTATTTGGTGAAATAGTGCCAGCCGTATGTACCGATTCCACTAAATCTCTAAGTGAAAAGTACTCATTCATCTTGAAAAAAAATAAAAATAAAAAATGATTTGTTCTTTTATTTCAAACTGTTCGCAATATGTGCTTTCATTTGGCGGCGTTATTTTCTGGTAAGCTGGCATTTGTGGCATTTATGAAATAGTTGTTCTATTTGGTGAAATAGTGCCAGCGGATTCCACTAAGTCACTAAGTGAAAAGTACTCATTCATCTTGAAAAAAAAATAAAAATAAAAAATGATTTGTTCCTTTATTTCATACTGTTCGCAATGTGCTTTCATTTGGCGGCGTTTTTTTCTGGGCCATTCATTTGGCATGGTTCACATTCTTTTGGCAAATTTCTGGCTCTCTTTATTACTACATATATGTACTTAATTATCCTTAAGTTGGCCACTGAAACTAAAGAGGTGATAATGTTTGGTATCTGAGTTTATGTATGCAAACGCTAACAAAGAAAACTCTAGTACAAACTGGCAATATGGAACAACTCTAGTACAAACTGGCAGTATGGAACAACACGTATAGCCTAGAAAATGTGTAAGATAAAAAGTGAAGAGCCGCCAACATCTTCATTATCACTTTCATCTTTCTTTTTAAATTAATGTCTTCATTATCACTTTCAACTTTTTTTTAAAATTAATGTATACCGATCTAATTTTTATTTTATATCATATGTTATAAAACAAGTATACCAATTTAATTTTTATTTTATATCATATGTTATAAAACAAGTGCTACATAGTAGCTAGTTTCTGCCACTTAGTTTAAATATAATTTTTTTTTTAAATTAATGTCTTCATTATCACTTTCAACTTTTTTTTTTAAATTAATATATACCGATCTAATTTTTATTTTATATCATATGTTATAAAACAAGTGCTACATAGTAGCTAGTTTCGGCCACTTAATTTAAATATAACTAAATTAATGATTAGTAGCTAGTTTCTACGACTTAGTTTAAATATAACTAAATTAATGATTAGTAACTTTACAATATTGTTTTATATGGGGAGTAATACTTAAATTAATGATTAGCTAGTCTCTGCCATTTGGTTTAAATATAACTAAATTAATGATTAGTAACTTTACGAAATTGCTTTATATGGGGAGTAATACTTAAATTAATGATTAGTAACTTTATGATATTGGTTTATATTTTGAGTAATACAAGGTATCAACAATTGTGTTCTATATGGTTTTGAATTTAGATTGTTTGTGGTAAGGCTTCATGCTATATCATACCACAATTGATAATGTTTAAAAATATTAAAAAATGCATTCCTTAAGTTGGGGTCTAGGTTAATATGTGAATTGGAAAAGTCATATTTGGTAAATGCTTAAATACCAAAATATCTTATAGAAAAAAATATTTACCTTTTATTTAGTATTTACTTTCTCAAAAGTTCTTTTTATTTTGTTAAACACGATTATTATACATCGCTAATTATTCCCAAAATAAAATCATGTTTAACTTTTTTAGTGTTTGTAAGATGTTCTATGAGAACACTAATTGCATTCATTTAAAAAATAGTAAGAGGTGCATGATCATTATACATCACTAATTATTCCTAAAATAAAGTCATGTTTAACTTTTGTAAGTGTTTGTAAGACGTTCTATGAGAACATTAATTGCATTCATTTAAACAATAGTAAGAGGTGATGCCATGTTAGTTTAAAATTTATTTTATAAAAGTGCAATAGAGTAAAATTTATTTCACATTAATATTGTTTTGAATCACAACTTGAATTTGTAAAATATCTTATATATTTTTATGAAATATCTTAAATTTCATTAGATTTTATTAATTTTTAAAAGAAAAATAAAAAATTACATCACTAATTATTCCTAAAATAAAATCATGTTTAACTTTTGTAAGTGTTTGTAAGATGTTCTATGAGAATATTAATTGCATTCACTTAAAAAAAATAGTAAGAGGTGATGCCATGTTAATTTAAAATTTATTTTATAAAAGTGCAATAGAGTAAAATTTATTTCACATTAATATTGTTTTGAATCACAACTTGAATTTGTAAAATATCTTATATATATTTATGAAATACCCTAAATTTCATTAGATTTTATTAATTTTTAAAAGAAAAGTAAAAATTTAGATTAAGCAAAATATTTTATAACAAAAATTATATATATATATATATATATATAATTTGTTACCATAAAACAATAAAAAAATGAGACTAAAAAGTGGTTATTGAAAATAAGATATTTCCTTTGCATAGCTAGAGGACTCCACTATATATACTACAACATCATTGAACTACAATTTGCATTTGACATATAAAAATAAAGTTGTAATAAAAGAGACGTGTAATTCTATTTGATAGAGTTTGTCTTTTCCAATGCTTCCTTATTTGTATTTTCGTAGTTGTCATAGTTATTATTAATCCATATTGAGCCTCCTTCATTGCTACATAATGGATGTCGATGTCTTCTACTCACTTTTAAATGGTGAGTAATACATGGTAGTAGAGTCTTGGCTTGAGTTTGATTTGTTGGAGTAATTTCTACTCATTTTTATATGGCAAGTAATATATGGTATTAGAGTCTTGGCTTGAGTTTGATTTGTTGGAGTAATTGTCACGTTCACCTCATCTCATTGGAAATCAATTACATGGACTAATTACTATAGATTTGGTGTAACTAAAAACCTCATACTATCAAGGAAGGAATAAGTTAATTTTATATAATATAAAATAAAGTTATTTGGATTATAAAAAATTTAGGAAAAATCTACCATTTTATTTGGCCCAATTTAAATAAATCAATGGAAAGTTTATGACAAGATTTTCATTTTCACATATATCGTGAATGGCTTCACAAAACGTTTTCAAAGACTTATTGTGGGATGTACTCATTTGGTGTAATTTGCACACATAAATATAGCCTTAACTGTAATGAATAATCTGCACCATCATCCTCTGAATAATGGTTGACTTTTGCAGTGTTCGCCCTGTGCTAATATAAAATAATTTGATGGTTTTGATGCCTATACATTCTTATCCATTATACTCTGATTTAAGTGCAAATGTGAGATTGATTCACTCACAACTATGTTATAGTGGGCAATGAGATTAATTCATGAGCGGAAGACTATAGTGTTCCTTAATGCATTGAGGTGGTACTTATAATCTGCAACATGTCAGATATTAAATCTTTCATAATTGTTGTCAGCTCAAGAGTGATAGGACTTTTGTACTATTGGTTAGTAAATCCATGCAATGAGCAATAAGATGTTAAATTTCATAGCCAATCAGGTTAAAAATAAATAAATTTAATTATTTTTAAAAAATAATAAATTTCAAGTTGTAATGTTAAACTATAGAATTTTTGTAATTTTTTTTTGTCAAACCCAATCTAATGAGTTTGACCAAAAACGTGACGCAATATCTTTTGCCTACGACAGAGATAATAAACTCTTCCATCATTAATATTATCCATGATATCCTATTTAAGTTTCATAATTATTAGAACATATCCTCGTAATTATATTAGACTATATCATTAGAAATTGTGTGCAATGGAGATGTGTAGATGTTGGTGTAAATCGCATATTACATGTGCAAATCATCCATGATATCTTATTTAAGTTTGAATAATTTTGCTAGAACATATCCTCATAACCTCATAATTATATTAGAATATATCATCAGAAATTGTGTGTAATAGAGGCGTGTAGATGTTAGTGTAAGTCACATATTACATGTGACAAAATGGATAGAGTATTTGTGTGTAAATTTAATGTCAATGTAAATGACATTTCACATGCAACTAATCTAAAATATAATTTTCAGATATAGTTTTGAAGTTTGATTTTAAGATAACTTTCCCAAATACATGCTTGTTAGAATATGTGTTTGTGTGTAAATATGGGGTAACGTCAATGATATGGAATACTAGATACTAGCTAGATGGTTGCTTAGTTAAGTGGAGTTTGTGTGATATGTTTGATTTCTTTATTTCACATTCATAGTTTTATGTTATTCATGTTATGTTTGATTTCTTGATCTCGCATTCATATTCTTCGTGTACTTTTGTGTCAATTAAAACGAATATTTATAAAGGAAAGTAAATAATACAACTTTTTTCTGTTGCTTTTTAGGAAGCAAAAGCATTATGTATAATTTTCGAGGAAAACAAAAACATTGGCATAAATAAGAAGAAAGATTATGTATGTTTGATTTCTTGATCTCACATCCATAGTTTTAAGCTATTCATGTTTTTTTTGTGTGTATTTTTATGTCAGTTAAAACGTAGATTTATAAAGGAACGTAGATAATACAATTTTATTTTTGTTACTTTTTAGGAAGCAAAAGCATTATATATAATATCCAGGGGAAACAAAAACGTTGGAATAAATTTAAGTCTTAGTAGAGATAAAAAAATGGATATATAATAACGTTGGTGTAAAAGAATTAGTTTAAATGTATCAAAGTTTGACACTAACAAATGAAATTGTTTAGACAATGTTTTATAATATCCCATCAACGAGAAGCATTCAATCTCAAGAAGGGAATACTTTGTTACATCATCTTAATGATAATATTTATTTTTGGAGTATTTCACATAACAATAACTTGTCATTATTGTAATTTGGATGTGGAAAGGGGAAAAGATTTAAACATGCTGTAATTAAGTGTTTATGCACTCATTTTTAACTATTGTGATGAAATAAAATAGTTTATTAGTGATGCTGCAAATTTGTGAAAAGGATTGTTAAATTAATGGTTTGTTTTTCCAAATAAAATTTTAAATTTAATTACAATTTTGATACAAAATATTAAAAAAATTAAGTCACATCAAGCATATCCCACATGGGGAAGAATCATGTTTACTAGAATAATGTAGAAATCTTTGCATTAGAAAAAAAATGAAAAAAAAAATGGATACAGGTGAATATTTTTTGGGAAAAGGCATCGAAGATTAGTTCACACGAGAAACTTGGGCCTAAAATTTTCCCTTCTCACCAATATTTGAACATGGTTCATGATCACAACTATTTTCCCATGTTATCAATAGATCACAACATAACAAACTTGATTGTATGACATAAATGAATAGAAGTCCTATATTTTGGGAAGATTTACCTATGATTACTAAGAACATAAATGAAAGTTTTCATTAGGCATGAAAATGTTTGTGACTATAAGAGCTAGCCACCCATATTCTAAGACAAAAAATACGTAAGTTTAGTATGCTCATAATTGTAAACTCTATGAGTCATTGAAATGTTCCTAGAACTATCCAAATTCCCAATGGGTGAGATATATTCAACCCACTAGATGAAGTCTTCATTAGAAATCTTATAAAAATGCACATGATCATTAGAGAATTTTCCTCATTTGAAATAGTTGAGAAAAGAAGATGAAAAAGATTTCAAATCTTAAAAAATGAGGATTTTGACTCTACAATTTTGTATGCAACCTTATTTTTAAAAAAGATTTCATTTATAATCTTAAAAAATGAGGATTTTTACCCTACAATTTTGTATACAACCCTATTTTTAAAAAGATCAATGTTGAACCCATAATAGATATTGGATATAACATGGATTCTACAACCTAGTAATGAATAAATCCATTTGACAAACAATTTCATCTTTCATTAATCAACTATTCATGGTATACATCACTAATTTCATCATACAATTGGTTGATAGTTGTAATTTGCATAATTTTATGTGGTGGCCATAAAGAAAAATCCTATTAGTCATTGACATATTTTTAAAACCATCCAAATTTCCAATGGGAGAGAGTGAAACCTATATCCTTTCTTAGAAACCTTATATGATTGCACATGTATAACAAAGAACTTTCCCCATTGGAAATAGTTGAGGAACAAATACAAAAGAGTTCAAGTTGTCAAGAAGCATTAAGGCGACTAATAAAGTTTACATTCTTAAAAAGAATGAAGATAAATTGTTTTCACTCCATAATTTGAAATTTGAAGCCTCGGTTAATAAGATGCGTGATGGGTATTAGGCCCATTAGCCACCAAAAAGTGGGTAACCCACAGGAGAAAACTTTTCTCCCCCTTGGACAACTAGCCAACTAACATCCCTATGTGATTAGTAGATGACATGATGACAATATCTTCCACATCTTCCTTTGATTAGATTTCTCTCTCCCATCAAGCATTCCTTTTTGAAGGAAGGTGGGTCATCCATCGACAGGTACTTTAACCATTTTGTAATCATGTGCTTTCACTTAATGTTTTGAGCATACTACTATGGATCAAGAGTTGAATTGGATGAAGAATCATTGTGATTGTATTCTTGTTCCCTCACTTCACTTAGGTGGTTAGTATTTGACTCTAGTTTAGTGGGACCTCTTCTAAGGCTTGTGGGTTCTTAGAAGGGCACTATTAGGGAAGCTCTAATTGAAGTAGCATGTACATGATGTTAGGTAAAACTTTACTTAGTGAAAGAAGTTACTCGATCTACAATGATGGTTTTAGGCACATGTTTTTGTTTGTCCATTGTTTTTTGTCAATGGAATGTATGTAATGAAGCCTTTAAAAGGCTTGGGAAAACTTCATTATAATGGGTTAGGGGAGGTGAGAAGTAAAGGCTCACTTAGACGGCTTAGCTGGGTTTTGGCCAAGGACACTGATAGAATTTTGTTAGCTGGTTTTTCTTTGGATTGGGTTTTTCTATGATGAAACATTGTATTTGTGTTTTCTTATTTGTTGCTAGTTGTTTTAATGTCTCTTTATAAATTTAATTTGGCTACTTGGATATTATGGATATATCAGTGCCAAGTGTTGGCTTCAAAGGAATGCCTTTGTTGCGAACGATTTATTTAGCTTGGTAAGTGTGAGAGTGGCATACGAGTATGGAAATAAGAAGAAATCAAATTCAATGAAAGAATCAAAGGATAATGAATTCTTGAGGAATGGAAACACAAAGCACATGGAGTCTAGATCAGGTTGATGTTGTCATTTCTATCATTGTGTGTCATGTTGAAGGACATGTCATTTAGGCTGCATGAGGAGGCATAGGTTATGAACATGAAGCACTAGAACATGGAATTGGAAGAGAAAATCATATATTGATGTGCATAGGTTCATAAGGAGAAAAAGCATGAAATTTGGATTTGGAGAGGAGAACATTGTTAAATTTCCATATTGTTCTATGTTGTATCAATTACTTTAGCCCAATTCAATACGTCAATTAGCAATATTTTCAATTACAATTAGTATTTCCATTTATCAATAGTAATTGAAGATAGAACAATAAATGCAATGACAAAGGAGACAATCAACACATCACAATCAACACATCAACAAGAGACACCAGATTTGGTCAAAGACCAGGGAAAAACCCCACTGGGGGGAAAAACCCTTTGAAAAATCTTCTTCTATTGGATTGTCATAAAAATTTTAGCAGAGTACAATGAGCCCAATACAATATCTTCCAGCAAAACAACCCAACAACAATTAGAAATATGATTCCAGCATCAAAATATATCATAGACAACTTTTCTTGTCTGCGGTCAACTTCGGTCTTCAGTCAAATTTGAGTCAAACTTCCCAGTCACATGCAGGAGGATTTTTGGAAGCAGATGAAGGCTTACATTTGTACCCTTGAGCTTGCAAGCCAGCGACTATGGAATAAATTTCCTTGTGACATGTCTACGACTGTAATCCAAAACCCTAAAACAAATGTGAGCCTCGGACCTTGTAATTTCGAACTTTTGCGAACCTCTGATGTCAACCCTGCCTAAGGCTTATGCGAGGCACTCAATGAAGAATAGAAGAAGATGTTTGGTGATTTCAAAATTAGCTTGAGGTCACTTGTATTTATAGGCTTCCATGGGTGTCCAGTTTTCTTTAAGGTTGACCTTGTCCAAATGTGCATATGTGGGCTTTCCTTCATAAGTACACTTTCCATTATCCGATTTGAGTGATATTTAGGTCAATTTTGGTCCTCTTGAAAAGAGGAATTAAATTCAATAATCAACTCCATCAAATAAGTTTTCCAAACTAGAATTTGACCGTAGTTTCATAATTTAACAGTCCCTCTCAACTAGGGATAATACCACTTGTCTATCATGTCGCCATATCACGTCCCATCTCTACTCAACTCTATCTGCTGAAACATTCTTGAATCTAAAGAAGAAGAATCATCGGGGAGCTAATGCTTCCACCCTCAACATCGTCGAAGAGCATATCTTAATTTGAAACCACATCGGGGAGTACATCTCAACCCGAAATCTCATGGGAGAGTTAAATATCTTTGTGCCCACATTGAGCAATATGTGATATAGGGGAGCTACTACTCAACCCATCATATTTCCTATCGATATTCCCAAAAATGACCCACAAGATTCATGTGGTATAACACTTGCATCATAATTCGAGCTTGGGCAAGATACCCGACTTACCAAAAGGTAAGGATCACATGCCCCCAAGCCTCCTCAACCCGTTGGCCAGACGGGGAGTGACAATCCCAACAAGCCCAGCTTGTGGGGATGATTCCAACTGGGGTATACTCTAGAAAGACCAAGATATGGGACCTACTTCTCCAACCTTATGGGTAACAAATAGGGGCGATACCCTATTGTCCAGAGATGCCTCTACCCTAGGAGCCCTCTATCTCAATTACACGCCCTGGGAGCTCAAACAGGGGGGAAGAGTTGGCTCAGTGTCCTCGATCAACGATGCCCCTTATGAGGAGGGGTCACAACCATCAGTACAAGATTCTTTGTGAAGACAAAGAACTTCCCTTTCGGAAAAGCCTTGGTGAGAATATCTGCAATTTGTTCATCTGTCGATATATGATGGAGTCAAATGGATCCTCTCTGCACCATGTCTCGAATGACGTGATATTGAATCTCTATGTGCTTAGAATTGTCATGAAATACGAGATTTTCTACCAGATAGATCCCACTCTTGTTGTCACAATATATCATTGTAGCTTCTAAGACCCGCTCAAATAGCTCTCCAAAGAGCTTCCTCAACCAAAATTCTTCGCAGCTAGCCATGCTAGTAGAAATATTCTTTTCCTCAACAATAATCAATGCTACAGACTTTGGCTTCCTACTCATCCAATATATCATGGAAGATCCAAGGCTAAAACGACATCTAAACGTAATCTTCTTGTTAACATTGTTTCCTTCCCAGCCAACATCAGTGTATCCATGAAGTTGAACATCTCAGAAAAAATATCTTAGACCAAGTGTGATTGTTTCGGGCAAATATCTCAAAATGTGTTTGGCAGTTGTTGTAACTCCTAGAGACAGCCTGGAGTTGTAAAAAGGCCAGTGCCTAGTACATCTTAAATGCAAGGAGTTTCTGATATAACTGATAGCAGCTGACAATAATATGGCTTCCTTGCTACTAACAAATGGTGGAAATTTGGTGATAGTGGGACCAAGCCTTCAGAGGTAAACGTAACAACTAGAATACTTCTGAGGATTCTGTACGAGACTAAATAAGTAGATGCATCGGACAACTACAAATCATCTTGTTGTAAAGAGGGCCGACTATTAAAATGATAAAAAATTATCAAGGTATGCGTAAGCGGAAACTATGAAGGAATATGAAGTGGGATATACACTGTAAATGGGCTTATATTAAGATAAGAATCCATAAAGAGCTTATCAGAAGAATTATGGAAATGAGATAGAAAGTGAACAGAGTATCATGCCTGAGCCATATTTAAAGCGCTATAAATGTAAAGATATGAGTACCAACTATGATAAATTCACATCCAATACAAAGCACTAGCATTCCAGAACATTTAGATACAAGAAAATGGATGGAGACGAAGTGAACATTTATTTATAATCAAACATGAAGGAGTACAAACTGTATAGCATTTCATGTGGAATCCTTTTCAACATCAAAACTCTTTATACCAAGTCCCAATGGGTTCTTTAACATCAACTATCCAGACCATACAAAAATACATACACAGAGCGCTTTTAGTTGATAGTCTCTCCAAAAATCTGGAACCCTCTATTAGTGTTTCCTTCCTGTTTTTATAACTTCTGATTTCCATGCACGGAAAGATATTTTGGGAAAATATCTTTCCCGCATGCATTTATGTTGTTCCAAGTCTTAATCAAAAAACAAAATTGATGATGGGGTAGAATGCCTCCCATCATCCTACAAAGTGGGCTTGAAGCCATTTCTAACAGAAATACAAACAACTTACTAACTGAAAGTAAAATGCAGGAGTGAAATATGAATTTCACTTGAAATTGAAAAGTGAAAAGAAAAATAAGGTAAGAGGCCACGTAGGCCCAGTCATGAGTTATCATTACTTCCGGTGAGACAGAGTCGCGACTGCTGCTGGAGAAGGTGGTACTGTCGTCGTGGAAGAGATGTATTTCTGCTTTAGAGGCGGTTTTGGCAGAGGTGAAGATGCGATAATCAGAGTATTGGTAAGATTGTTACACTTCTGCCAGATGTCGACTGCTGGAGTAGGTGTTGTAACAAAGGCATCAACCAGAGCATGCACCTCGGTCAACTCAGCATAGTCTATTTGGACGGGCAACCGCTGCTTGATTTGACATAGGAGGGAGAATTCTTTACCGAGAGAGGCAATTATAGTTTCAGCCTTGAGTCGAGTGGTCTTTTCAAATGGGACGTCTGTCTAATTCATCACTTCTATCATCTTGAGCTCATATACTTGTAACGGCTGAAACACAGCTATTCTAGGCTCCCAACATGATGGGAGGCTTGCCTTAGTCAGTTCGATCCACTCCTTTTCAAACTATCCCAAACTCATCACCATCTGTTCCAAATTGCCCAGTGCATGATTGCGCACGTCTTCCTTTTCCATTACCCTTCTGCATTCTGCTACCTCCTTGAACCTGTCTTTAATTCCCCGGTTGGCCAATTCTTCTGAGCTCAAATTATTCAGGAAGGTAATATACCTTATGGCACTTTCAAGCTTAGTTACAGCCTTTGTGTGTCCTTCGTGTAGCATTCTTCTGAACCGACGAACTGCTACCCTCTTTTCTTCAATTAAAGTAAGAAAGGCCCAACGCTTTCTTACCTCTGCAATAATGTCCGTCCAGATCAAGCGTTTGGCTTCTAAGAGGGTGACATTTCCCTTCATTCGGTTCGTCAGGTCCTTGATACTCTTTTCTTGTTGAAGCTTCTCTTGTTTCGCCTCTTCCACTTCTTTCTGTAAGGCTGCTACCATTTTTCCGTTCTCCTGTGACCCCAGCTTCTTCGACCTGTTTATTTCTTGCTTCTCATGTTAAAGTAGTGTCCCCTTTTTCCCCCGTCGTTGATGACTCAGTCTCCATCCGTGAAAGCAAAGGCCAGGTATCAAGATTAGCTCTCCACTCGATGAGGGGCCTAGATTCGTGAGCATAAGAAGTTGACTTAATCTTCCTCCTCTTGTTAGAGATGGTGCCTTTTGGGTCATAAGGCCAAGCTTTCCCTTGCCTTAAATTCATACCCTTGAGCAGGGATTCCACTATTGGGAGGGCATGCCTTGAGTTAGAAATAAAGGGGCCGATGGTGGTAGGAAGTTTAAGAATGAACCCCTTTTTCGTAAGGACGAAGTGGAGCTGGTTAGCCTTCAAGGTTTGCTGGAGGTACTCCAAGGCGAAAATCCACATGGCAGGAAAAACTGGTAGTCTGCAAGGGGAAACCTCTGCACCGTAGACCCTGATCTCAGTGTAGTCGTCAAATAGGTACCAATCTCCTGTGCTTTCTTCCTCACTAAACTGTAGCTAGTTCCTCTGCTCAGGAAAAATCCTGGGTGAAGGGTTGTCATGAATAATAGTATAGGCTATTGTCATGAATTCATTCAAGAAGTTTGAATAACCCACCCCATTAGCCAACTGATGCACTGCGGGGTTCCACTCAAAGATAGTTCTTGGTTGAGAATTTATCCTAGAAACCTTTACCAGACCCAAACCCTTGAACTTATTAGCCTGTTGGAAGAGGAAGAGGTAGAACATCATGGAGCATAAACGAAAATGGCTTGTGCCTGGGAGGTCTTGAAATTGGGTTTGGATGGCGGAGGCCAAGAAAACAGGGATATCCAATATAACATTTGGTTGTGACATCAACCATAAAAGGGCTACGCATTCCTTCGAGACTCGCTCGACCCCCTCTATACATAGTAACCCCGTAATGAGAGCAAGTGTTGGCTGAAGGCTTTCCTTGAATGTATTCAGAGGCACCAAGTCCAAAGACGAGAAAGTTGTAGGGCGGGAGTCGGAAATAGCAGCGATGAAATCGCTCTTCTGCCTCAAGGGTAACTTGGAAAACTGACGGGATAAATACATTTCAGTGAAACTGACATAATTTGAATTGGGGGGATAACAGAGGGATTTCCTGATGATCTCAGGAGATATACTAAATATCTTTTTCCCTTGAGTTGATAGGAACATATCTTGGCGCTCATCATAAGCTTCTCTGAGCCAACATATTAATTCCACAACTGGGTAAACGGGCGGATCAATTTGGTGGTATAGTCCCGATAAAACAACTCTGAACCTATCCCTATTTTGCAAATGTTTCCTAAATATGTCAGGTTTGACGCTACTGATGAGGAAAGGGTATTGTGGGTCTTGAATGTGGGCTTGCATGTCGATGAATGGCTCAGGTCCAGGGGAAGCCCTGGACTCGTGAGCTTGGGGGGTTTCAGGCTCCGACTTCTTAATCTTGATTCTACCCATGACCATTATGAAAAATGAAAAGCGGAAGGAAACTAGACATTGAAAGAGGGACAGAATACCTATGCAGTAAAGAAAATTCTCAGGAGAAAACGACGCAGGGAAGTTGAAAGTGACTTGGTAGACCTGGTACTGGGAGCTCGCGCTTTGGCTATACGATATCTCGTAAAAGAAAGTATTTTACCACAGTGAACATAGAACAGGGTTAAACGGCTTTAGATTACCCAAAAAACGAGGCTAGGATGACACTTGTAGGGCTGATGTCATAAGGACATCTACATTGGGACGCGTGGCATTTGGCTATTGGTTATCAAAGTTTGGTTAGGTGTATACCACGCGTCGGGTTAAATACCGGTGCTGGTCATGTACCGGGTGTCCTAGGACTTACATTACCCTTGTGTTACTTGCGCAAGTTGTTGCCTGAATGGACCCACTAAGTAGTCCGGCAGGGTCTTGGAGCAGCTCTAAGCCCGCGGCCATCACCCCACGGAATGTGTCTCTTGGGGCCCCACCGCTGTCACGTCACCTCATGCTTCCAGGGGGTTGAGCTTCCACTTTCCCCAGCCTTCTTTGATACCCCTGGAAATGCTTAGCGATGTTCTCCTCTTTTGACTATTCGGCACTTAGGCGGGTCCCACTCTGTCCAAATGTCTTGCACATATATGCTCCTTTGTGTTGAGTAAGGTTTTACCGCAAAGTTAAAACTCTATGTCTTGTCCCCTTTTTTATATGCATTTTCACGCACACCAACCTACTTACTCCTTTAAGTCCTTCTTACCATTTCTTATTAAGATAAT